>CAUYRH010102240.1:0-28300 GCA_963574655.1 Perodicticus potto | reverse complement strand
GGACAGTCTGCTTTGTAAGAGCCATGGTATAAAGACTTCCTTATTTACCCCCCTTCTCCTTCCCCTGGAGCTCGGAGAGCTAGAGGTGGCGCTGGCGTTAGACAGCGACAGCGGCTGCGAACACAATTTATGAGTTAGATTTGGCCCTTAGATAACAGTTTGCTAACTCCTATGAATCTAATCCATTTGCTTCTGTAATTCTGGGTAGACAGAACATGTCTTTGAGATTCCTAGGGAATTTAAGTCTACGGAGCCTTGCAGTTCTCAAGAGTTTGGCAGGATCATTGTGCAGCCCTGAGCAGCACCTTCATTGTCTCTACCTTCCTAATGTCAGACCACTTACCTAAAATACAGGCTAGTTAGTGTAAAGTTTTAAATTTCAGGTTAGTTTTAAACAAGCTTTTGATATATAAGATGTAATTTCAAACTATATATCTGTCATTGTCTTTTTCTTTCTTTTTCCTTTTAAATTTAATTTTTTTTCTTCCAGAAGTATATAGAAGTCATGACATGATCGTTACAAGAAAGTTACTGTAACCATTGTAGAATAATATAATATCACCAAAGATGCAGCTGTGTAGATTCTATGTAAAATAAAGTAGTAGGCACAGAAGAGCATGCTGTACCTTACTGTGTTCCCCGGACTGGTTTGCAGATAACAGGGCAATTGGAAAGTAGCTAGGTGAGTGTTTTTTCAACCTTTTTCATCGCACAGCACACTTAAACCTGTAGTTAAACTTAATTTAATCAGTACACTTAAACTATGTTGATCAAAAACAAAAAAGAGTTCAACAAAAAAGAATATACTTATTGTGCTTTAAACTTCTTTACAAAATAATGGAATTAATGATCCTTAAAATTTTTCACGGCACACCAATGTCCCATGGCACATCAGTTGAAAATCACAGAGTTAGATCATTCCTGAAGCTAACACAGTTTGCATATACACAGAAACTCCCAGAGATTTGAGACCCTTCATAATAGGCTATTTTCATTAACCTTTGACCCTTCATCTCACTTTCATTTTCATAGTGAAGGGTTTTGATTACTGATCTTTTGCTTCTACTGAAGCACAAGACCTCTTCCTCCTTAGAAGCCCACCTGCTTATGTAGTTTATGGGCATTGACTCTTCCTGTTTCTCCTGAATTACATTGATTCCTTGCTCATGCCTGTTCACAACACTTAGCAAAGGTAAATTCCCTAAATCTCAGTTACAAATCCAGAGACCCAGTAGAAGCTCAACCCTTACCTGAAATTTTCTTGCTGACGTAAAGGAAATAGACTTCATCTGAATTGTTCATCTCCTACCTCTAACTTGTAAACATCAATGCAACTGAAGTTTTAAAACCCTGGAGGATGAGTCAACAAAATGTATCAAGAGAGAATGAAGAATTGATACCATATGTGTGTGGAAGGTGTTTTTGTGTATGTGCATGTACATATAAGTGTTGAATTTACATTTTCAGGATCACTAGCTCAGTGAATTCAACAGTTACAGTCTGGAATTATGGTACATAATTTCATTTGATGAGTCTTGGAACATGGCATCTCCCACAAAGTGAAATGTTTTGGTTTCTGAAGAATATGGAAAATAAGCCCATAGATGGTAGGTCAGATTTCAGCTTCAGTCAACAAATCTTGACCACTACAAGCTAATGTCATTCAAAGTGAATGAAAATCAAATGTACATCTTTCATCTGGCTTTTTATTTATTTATTATTATTATTATTATGTGTGTGTGTGTGTGTGTGTGTGTATGTTTGGCCAGGGCTGGGTTTGAACCTACTACCTCCGGCATATCTGGCTTTTAACGGTTAGAAAAATTGGGTGGAGCTAGATGTGATTTGGAGAGGAGACTGAATAAAATAATGTAAAGAATAAGGTGGGATTTTACAGGGTATAGCTGCATGTCCACATAGGAAAAATTATTAGGGGGCTGTGTCTAACTACTTAAATGGATAATGGGTACCCTAAGCTCTGACATCTGGCCCATGCAAAGGTTTTAGGACTAGCTAAAACATATTTTTAAAGGAAATATTCTAATCTTGACTTAGCAGGGTGTTATGCCTGAGACCCAGATGGAAGATGTCAGGAAAATAAACTTGTCCCCCACCTCTCTGCTTACCCCCTGCTGATAAACAAACCTATACCATTGGATTTGTTTACTCTGAAGTGGATAAGCATGTGCTCACCACCAAGCAAACACTGCCACTTTCACACTCCAGCGACTCTTGAGCCATCTGTCCAGGTATGAAGCATTTTAATTTTTCCCTCGGCCCTCATAAAATAGTGAACAAGGAGCATCTCTTTGAAACTCCAAACACGGAGACTCCAGACTGAGACAATGAGAACCAGGAATGACATAAACCAATAAGAGCTGAACTCTTTCTTGGAGTTAGGTTGAATGAGAGCTCGAAAATCTGAGTTCAAGTCAACATGTGCTCCCCAATTATGTAAACTAAGGTAATTTTCTCAGCTTTACTATCAGGCTAAAGGAAGAGGACTGAACACAGGTAAATGGAGGGCCTAATTTTTCAGTGCACTGTACTAAGTGTTACAGGAGGCAAAGAGGAGTAAAATTACTCCCTCACTTTGAAGAGGGTTCAATAGAATTGGGAGTGTGAGACTAGTAAACAGTGTGTGATAAAAATCTAGTTAACACAAGAATAGTTATTCAGTAATGGTGGGAATGGAGCGGTTGGAAGGGTTGGAATGCAGGGGTTGGAGGAGGGGTTGCAATGTCAGCTGCACATAGCTAAGTAGATCTATGATTTCAAGCTTTGATTCTGCAGAAACACTTTGGATTTTGCATGACAAACAATACTAACTCTGTTATCTTTCTTTTCTATTCAAGAAGTCGCATGAGAATTGCAAGTGAGTGAAAATTATATAGCAAAGAGTTCTTGAATCTTCTCAAATGTATTTGCAACAGAAGTAAATGATTTAAAGTGTTGATGATTTAACTATTACTATTTATTATTTGTGACGTATCTTGAAGTTAAAGAATTTCACCAGTTGAAAAAGAAGTTGAAACCGAGTTTTGAATATAAGTTATTTTTTAGTTTAGAAATAAAAATCAGAAGTAAAAAGAATCATACTAAAGAACCATGCAATAATATTATTAGCATTTTTATTTAAAAAGTAGATAAGAGATATTACGAACCATAATATTCAAAAATTGATTACCAAAAATATGTTTTTGGTTCCTGGATATAGTATCAGAAATGCAGTTCTAAGTGTTCATACATAAATGGATTTGTCATTTAATAGAATAAGCACTTTGCAATCTAACTGAAATGATCACAAATCAATATTTATTCTCTCTTATATCTCCTTTATCTTCTTAATGCTATTGTTTCATCTAGGCATTGGAAAAATAGAAAGGAAGTACATGCTAAGTTATTGCTGGCAGCTAAAGACACAGAGTTGATATCACAACTTGAATACATTGAGCCTTATTGGTGCAGTTGGACACATCTGAGATCTCTCCTCAATCCAATTCACCTGCCCCAATTTGGCCTCAATGCCTAGGAAGCAGCATGAAGTGATGAAAAGAGCATAAATTTGTAAGACAGGATATTCTTAGTTAAAATGTGTTTCATCTCTAAGTTATAATCTCTGAATCTCACTTTTTTATTAAGAGGGTAATAATACCTACCATTTGCTGAGTATTACACATTTCTCTTATATTTGTCTCCTGGAGCTTTAGACCTGCTAACTAATTGCACCCGGGTGACATAGTTTGGAAATTAAATGAGATAATACATGCACACATTTATAATAGGCACTTTACACATATTACTTACCTTAATTTTACAGTCACCTGGGAATAACCCCTCTGTATCTGTTCCAGTTAAAGAGCTATAAAGGTTAATGCAGAAAGAAAATCTCCCCTCTAGCACTGGAAATAGTAACTTCACCTCATGATCAATGTTGGCTGTGGGGTAATAGCCAATGTTTACTTTCACTTCTCCTTTACTTTTTTAATGCCTTTAATACCACCTTCGCCTATACCTTCTATGATAAACAGGCCTTCGGCACCCTTTCACAGATAAATAAATACGTAAATAAATAAATAAATGGATTCCCAGAGCCAGCTTGGAAGAACGTTTGATAATCTGAACCATTACAGAGGTGAAATTCCATTACACAGATGGTGACATCCCGATGTCTATCATCAAAACACAGCAGGTAGAAACTATCAGCCAGGCCCATTCCCTTCTATAAAATTACACTTATATTAATGTCACTCCGGATTTCATTATGCGGAAAATGATCATGCACAGGTCTCCAGCATGCGGGGGTCGGCGGGGGGTGGAGGTGGCAGGGGCAGTAGGAGGTTAGAATACGAGGCGGCGCGCCGGAGAGTGGGAGACGTCACCGTCTGGGGAGAGACGCGGAAGCAAATTCAGAAGAGGGCTGCCTAGGAAGGGCAGAGAGCGAAAAAGGTGTATAAGGGTAGATATAAATATATTTTTTGAAATTTCTCGTAGATGCAGCTGCCAATTCATGCTGCATCTTGATTGACTTGCCACCTGACTTCCTCCACAGGCCCCTGATAGAATGTTTAAAAGGCCCTCCTGTGGGAAGCAGGGAGATTTACAGTTAATTTTTATTAATGAAGGATGACAGTTATCTCCACTTAGCCAACAAGATGTTACACAAGCCCAAGAAAAGACCCCTGTGTTTGAAACAGGCTTTCCCACCCACATCCCATCTCTCTCTTCCTCACATACATACACACACACACACACACACACACACACACACACACACACACATACACTCACTCAGTGACAAACCTGGGCACCAGGGAATGAAGAATACAACAAATTAACAAACAAGAACATTTGCTTATCTATGTATTGTTGCTCTGCTATCCAAAGTGGGAGGAATGAGGATGTTGTGAATGGTGGGGTGGACAGGTGGGGTGAGGGCGTGACAGCTGGGTTGCCCCTTGCTGCTGCTGCTCCCTTTCCATCCCTACTCTCAGCCTCTTCCCCTTATATCCATCTCCACTCTAAAGAAATCACTGCTATGTCTAATATGAATTAGGGTGCCACATTAGTTTTGTAACTGGTCCCAGCAGCTCCATGTGGGGCCCCTCCTTCTTACTTCTCACATTGCAGCAAGAATAGTTTTTCCATATTTATTACATTTGGTATCTGATAACATTCGGAGCTTTCCTAGGCTTTCCAGATAAATGAAAACTCCCCCCTGAACCCACCAGGACACTATAGTAGGGGTCCTGCCCATATCTCCAGGATTTGTTCATTTCAATCTCTAGTCATTTGACCCGTCAGATTGGTGGGGTTTGATAGCTGTTTTCTCCCCACTTACATAAATTCCTCACTCTTCTAGGCTCAGGTACAGCCTCATTTATTTGAGGATTTCCTCCCCAGGGTGATTTCCTTCCTTCTGTAAATGATCACTGACTGCTCACCAGTGTTGAGAATGTGTACGACTTGTCTCCCAAATAATTAAAGATTTTGGCAGTTAAGCTTCTTGTCCTATTTTTAACACCAATATGCTGGCCCACTGTTATACACCAATCTGTGCCCTTTTAAACCCACCTCTCCTGCCCCTCTATGGTCTGTGAGCAGCTCATGTTGCTCCTTCCTGAGTAATTGCCATTATACAGATCTCGTTTTAAATCCTACTCAGCCTTGAAGAATAGGCCTCCTCTTACCTCTATAAAACTTTCTCAAGTATTTTGACCGCCACTCATTTATTTGTGTAACGTGCACATACATATATACACACACATATTGAGTTCCATAGACTTTTACGTGTAACTTTTATAGTTTTTAAAAGATGTATTTATTAGTTTGATCTCATCAAGTGGAGCATAACTTTCACTGGTTTTGGCAGGGTTTTGTTTTGTTTCTTCCATTTCTGAAACATCTCAGCATAGTTACTAAAAATGTGAGGAATGCCTGAAACAATGAATTAACCAATAATCACGTTCAATAAGTAATTGTTGAATGAAATTTATTTTCTTTAATTATTTTAATGAAGACATATACATACATATGTATCATACATATGTTATAAATCTCTAGTTTCTTATTTATATTGTGTTGCAGTTTCAGAAAGTATAATTATTTTTTGTTACCTCTTCTATGAGACCATTTCATGACTAAAGATTAAACAATTATATTGTCATTCTCTAACTGTATAGGCTCCTCAGGTGTTCTTCCTAGGGTTCCTTCATTTCTTTTTCATGCTTCCTTTACAGGAAATTGGATGAATTAAATGGCCAAAACTAGGGCCTAACTTTTGTAATATAGGTTACTGAACTTTACAATATGCCCTTAACATTTAAAGGGATGTGATCTTAACCCGGTTTTTAAACTTTAGAGTACCCATAAATTAATTAATAGGGATGTTTATTCATTTTCTATCAGAAAGATGCAAAGATTTTAGTTCAGGGTGCTTAGAGGCATCTCAATTTTGACAAACATGTGAATGCCAGCAGGAACTGTGCACAGCATGTTTTGAGAAGAATTAGAGATCAATTACATAGAAATGTGTGGGTCCGTAAGGCAAATTATTAATTGGCAAAACTCAACAATGACAAGTTTTTGATCCAGTTTCCTCATCTACTGCCTATTGCTCTGTTCTCTTCATTGACAAGAAATTCTGAGTTTTAAAGTTTGTGCTATTTCATTCACATTTGCACTCCCTGTCCAAAACCAGTTTAAAATTATCCACAACTCTGATCAGAATTTCATTCAGTAAATCATATAAAATCCAGGCTTTAATTCCATTAGTTACATTGATAATATAGCATGAATTGTTGCAAATCGGTCAAATTGGTATCTTCAAGTTCTGTTTTTTAATCCTAATTATCAATGAATAGAGCATATGTGAATTTTTTGCCATTGTATTTCTCTAGCAATAATTCTAGCCTATTCTGCAATGCCTACATCCTCCTTTTCATTACCCAGTTTCTAAAATGCTTATCAGGGGAACACAAACACATACGTACTTTTTTTTTTCTTCCTCTCCTCTGATATAAAAAAAAAAAATTATTGTACTATTCCCAAACTCCTTCTCGTGACTGTATTCACAAATGGCTTCAAACCTCCCTTAATGACAGTATCACAAATTCATCCCTAAGTAAATATTGACTTGATGCAATGTATGCTTTCCATTCAAAAATTAACTGGAATTCCTACCCTCATTCACAGAAAATCCATTTTTACTTAATTGAGGTACAATATAGTTACAATAAAATGCACCCTTGTTAAGTTTACATTTAAATCAATTTTGACAACTCTATATGAATGTTTAATGGCCATCACAATGGAATTATAGAGCATTTTCATTGACCTTCAAACTGTCCTTGTGCACCTTTAAATTCACTCAATCCACCTCCCTGAAAAACTGGCATCAGGCAAATATTGCTCTAATTGCAGTCAGTTTGCATGTTACATAATTTCACATAAATGTAATCCTATAAAATACATGTTTTCATTCCAAACATCTTTAACTCAGCATGTTGTTTCAAAGATGCAAGCATATTGTCTCATGTGTTAGTGATTTGTGTTATTGTGAAGAGCATCCCATTTTGATCATCTGGTTATCTATTGATAGATATTCACGTTGGGGAATTATTATAAATAAAAGTACGATGAACATTTGAGAACAAGTCTTTGTTTGGAGATGTTTTTAGAAACCAAAGAGTGAAATATCTAGGTTATATGCTGAGTGTATATCAAACTTTCTGCATTTTTGTTTTTATTTTTAGTTGAGGTTAATATGAGGGTACAAATGATTTGGATACATTGTGTTTGCTGGGAAAGTTCAAGTTGTAATTGAGCCCTTCATTTAACTTTCTGAGAAACAGATGAACAGTTTTTCTAAGTGGCTATGCCTATTTTATGTTTCCAAAGGCAAATATAGATCTACTTTCTCTATTTCCTGGCCATTGTTTAGTCAATCTTTTTAGTTTTAGCAATTTTAGTGTCTGTATAATGGTAGTCCACTGTTGATTTAATTTGCTCTTCTCTGATGACTAAGAATAAAGATCACTATGCTTAGGAGAAATTTATATAATGACTCATGAGGTATTTGTTCATAGTTTTGCTCAAATTTTTATGCCTTTTCTTTTTCTTATTTTGTTAGTGAAGTGTTATGACAAATTTCAATAGTTTGTTCTTTCATTTTGAATAGATGTGTCTTTCAAAGAACAGAAGTATTTACTTTTTTTAAAATTTCGGATTAATATGAGGGTACATAAAGTAATATTGTTTGAATATGTAAGTTAAAGTCTGAGTTGTAATTGTGTCCTTCACTCGGGGAGCGAACCATACACCTGTGCATTGTACCCACTGGGTAGGAACATACTGAATCCTCTCCCCTGCTCCCTCTCCTTGAATTTAACTGAGTTTTTCTCTCAGTGAGCCTGTATCATTTCTTGAAAAAAACTATGGTACCCCTACTGAATTACTCTGTCAACTCTGTCATATAATTATTTGATGACTTATGTGGTCTACTACTGGAGTCCCAATTCAGTTCTTTTATACCAAGCACATTTTCTTGTTGCGCTGTTTAAATGAAGAGGGCAACTAAATATGAATCAATAATATTTCTTTGTCATTAATTATCTATTTGAACACATACAGGACCAACTATATTATTTGCAAAGCCCAGTGCAAAGTTAAAATGAAAGTCTCCTTGTTCAGAATTTATTATAAATGTCAAGACAACAAAAATAGAGCATCAAATAAGGTGCGGATCCATCTAAATTTGAGGTCCTATTTGACTGCACAGGTTGGACACCAGGAAATTGGCCCTGAATTTATATAATAACCTAAATTGTCCCCATTTTGCAAATGAATAAATAGAACAGAAGTATAAATTGGCTTGCATTAAGCAATACAACTAATGTTCTGATGCTGAAAAAATGCTGTTTGACTCTAAAGAATGCCTGATAATAAAGCTTGTATCTATACCCTATATCACCTGATATAACAATATAAGTTTGGGAAAGTAAGGAGTGCATTGAGAAGGAAGAGAGGGTTGGAAAACAGCTTTGAACTCCCTTTAGGGGGCAACTACATTTTTGGGATAGCTTGAAATTTTGAGAACTACTCATGTGTTCGACAGCCAATTGTGAATGACTTTGGTTGACTCACTAAAGAATTTAAGCATTATACTCTAGACCAGCATTGTTGATCCATTTATGACCTTTAGATTATTTCTATCAGAATCACGTAGGGTATAGATTAAAAATCAGATTCCTGAGTTCCAGAACATCCAGAGATGACAAGAATTCCAGGGCTTTGTCCTGATAACATGTATACTTTACAGAATTTCTGAATGATAACCATGCAGATTACTCATCCTTGTCAAGGTTAGACTAAAAGTAAGTCTGAATTACTACAGGCAGCTGGAATTCTAGACCATAGGTCCAACTTCCTTCCAATTCATAGGGTCAGCACCATGACATAAATGGTTAATAGTTCAAATACACAGAAATAATAGATATTGTTTGAGGATGTGTCTGGTCAAAGATCACTGGTAGAATAACCAGGCTTTACTCTACTTGTTTAGAAAGGAATGAACAGGACAGCCTCTATTAATGATGCTGTTAGCAGGGGTAAATTTTATTCCACTGAATTTTGCATAATTTCTTCCACTACATTGCCCCAAAGCTCTACATCATTCTTTTACCAAAATATATTCATTTTATATTAAATATTACATAAAGGAAAATAAAAGCCAAGAAGATAAAAACAGAATAAAATGAGGAAATACTATCACAACAGAATCTTTTGCTTCATTGCTGCAGAACCTTTTGCTCCATCACTGTGTCTGCCTTTGGAGTTTCCTCCACTTGCTGGGAGAACACAGGGGAGCGTATTTGTCTGCCCAACATGGAATCAAACCCTTAGCCTCTCCTCAGAGAGGCTTTGTTGGCAGTCACACATGGATCTGCTCCAGGGACGGCAGATTTCAGGCCCCTGGAGAGATGCAAGATGTTCAAAGGGCAGGGAAGATTGGCAAAAATATTGACTTTGATAATTTCATCACTTCACATTTCCAAAGAGTAGAAATGCACTGACCATTGCACCTTTCTAATCCAGATTCTTCTAGAGGTTCCCGGAGTAGCACACACACTAAAGACTATAATACCAACAAAGCCTCAAACAGAATATTAGAGCAAAGTCATCAGCAGCATTTCTGATTCTCTCTCTATTTGATTTGTCTTGTCTATTTGTTGAGGTAGCACTTTCCCACTTCCTATTATAGTACTTTTTAACTTCTGGCTATTTTCAGGTGTTATCTTGACCTCATTTGCCTTTTCAGGGTGTATGTAGCTTCTCGGACTATTGAAATTTACATGGTAACAAGCAGCACCCCATTGTTTTCCCATACCACTACTCAGTGCTTGGGTGCATGTATTTATCTTGGCGTTGTATTGCCTTGCTTGAGGTTGTATAATCTGATGGAAATGGGTTGTGAAGAGCAAGGAGAAGAACATTCCAAGGGGTAGTTGGGGTAAAACAAAATCAAGCTTTCTATTCTTGCCCTTAATCTTTTTTTTTTTCAAGTTTAAGAGAGTTTGACACATGAAATACAGTAGCCAATAGACTAACAAGTAATAAATTATTCTGTTAAAAAGTCATTTTGCCAAAAAGATATGTAAGAATAGTTTTTGCCTAAATCATTTTTTTTGTTTGATTGTTTTGGTTAGGAGCTATAGGAGATCCCTATTTCTTTGTGAGGCTTATCCTGCCAATGATCTCTGCAACTTTTCGTCTATGATGTGCAGCTATTTTCCTATCACAAAACTTCCCTGCAAACACATCCTTATCCCCATGAGTTGAGTTATTTCATACCTCCCCTTGGTGTTGCTCACACTCCTAAATATTTATCATATCAACTTAGAATTTATGTTTGTATATCTACCACCCACGTAAGAAGTTTGAATTTTGCTTATTTTATATTTTGACCCTCTATAGAGGTTGCAGTAGGCTTGATATATATTAAGTGTTCAACATTTTTGTTTTTGTTTTCACTTGAATATATGACTCAAGGTTAGAATTGAAAGAGCAAACTCTGCCTTTGGTAGTTTGTTTTGCTGACATCTTTCCAAACAACATCCCCAGCCATTTACTCCTCATTTTGGCATACTACTGACTCCATTTCCTCCCTCTACTTAAAGATCTTTCTGTCCTGGGATCTGTTTTCTGGTCTAAGTTTTACTGATATCTAAGAATAGAAATTTCACCTAACTCTTGGGAAATTATTCTGAAACTAAAATGGTACAATGTTTTGTTTTCTTGGCACACAGTCAGCCCTTAATATAAGCTGTCTAATATTATGTAGAGAATAAAGTTCCAACCATGATGTGTACTATAAGCAATGATTGGATTAATATCTAACTTTAGAATAATTTTGAATTAGATAAGGCATGACCTTAATAAAATAGTGTCTGTGGAAAGCATTTCCCATCTTCCCACAACTCTAAGAGGAATCCAACCCAATGATTTACTCTGACTTTTATGAATGGTCCTGAAAGCATCTAACCTCTACCTTGTTAGGGGAGGGGGACGAGGGAATTGGCTTTAGATGAACTATTTTAATACTGTTTCTGTTTACCATTCACTTGGGAATAGTGCAGGTGGCCCCTTCTTGTGTTAAGGTATAACAACTTCAACTTCAGCCCAATGGTTTGTGGCATTTTCTGTTGTTGCACATAGTTTTTACCTTTATGAGAAACGCAAGACAACCACACACACACATATACACACATCCACATAATATCAGCAACCTAATCATATATACACAAACAAAAAAATTGTATAGGGCTCATTTAAATGTATTATTATCTGAGTATCAAAAAAGGGGGGAAAGTAACAAAAGTTAAGAAAGAAAAAAATAAAAAGTCAAGCCAACCAGCCTCTAAGAAAAAAATAAAAAGTCAAGCCTCTAATTAATGAGATTTATCAAGAAATATTACCTCCATCTTAGAGAAGAGATTATTGTGGGAATAGAGTTGTTTTTCTAAGGCTATGAAATCTCCCAGTGTCAGAAACAACACTGCATGTAATACTCTTGTCCTGTTTGTTTTTCTTTGCTATGAATCCAGGAAAAGCACTAGCTCTGGATCAGGCTCACAGAGGAGATGGACAAAAGGCACATAGGATCCAAAGGTTAGGTATGGTGATCACATGCAACTGGGCTTGGTGTGCCTGGAACCCAACACCTCTGGAAGCTCAACCAGATATGCAAGGTCACTGAAAGGTCCCCTTAACATCCCTTCCTCTAGGGTGTTTCCAAGACCTGAAGAGTCATCTGTTTTTCTAATTTTTCCTTCTTCCACTTATTAAAACTTATTCTCTAAAACTAACATCTTAAAAAAAATTGGAAATGCCAGTTCTACAGAAATGATACCCCCTCAAGTGGATTTACATTTGAACACAGAACAACAGTGGGATTTCAGCCATAGCAACTGACTATAGAAGAACATCTTAGAACAAGAAACTTATAAAAAATCCATCAAATCATATTTCATCATCTGCTTTTCCTACCATATATGATTCTTGAGGCAAGAATAGATATGGAGAACCATATATGTTTAAATATATATTTTTATAAATCAAGTTAATAAATTATTAATTTACATTTGATGTTCCTACTTGTAAAAAGTGTACTTTCGTAACAACTGGGAAGAACACAATTCAATTCAGAATTATTTCACTCTTCAGTTTTCTGTGCTAGGAACAAAGAAATGAAAGCCTTCACATCAAACTTCATCTGTACTTGTTGCATACAGTTGCCGTTTGATCGCCCTTGGTTCTATGGGTGAGTCCACTGGTTACTTCCTTAGAGGCAAGGGTTAGTGAGAGGCTTACATAGTCTTTGGAAGTAAGCCTAGGATTGTTTTGGTTGAAAATTCCAAGATCCAAAACACCGAGCATGGTCTAGCAGAGGAGTACCAGCTGCAATGGAGCACATCTGCACTGCTTCCTGAATCCCTTCTATTGTGCAGGGGAAAATCCCAGAGAAGGATTGAAACAGGCTCTCTAAAGTCAGGGTTCATGGCCATGGCTCCTCTTGCTTGACTCTAATGGTATATCGACATCTGTTGGGAAGTCTATGAAGACAGACAATGTCATGCAAGATTTAGGAAAGACAAAATGTACAAATATGGTGGGTAGCAATGACTCACACCTGTAATGCTAGAACTCCGGGAGGCTGAGGCACGAGGATTACTTGAGCTCAGGTATTTGAGACCAGCATGAGCAAGAGTGAGACCGTATCTCTCCTAAAAATAGAAAAACTAGCCAGGTGTTTTGGTGAGCGCCTATAGTCTCAGCTACTCAGGAGAATTGCTCGAGCCCAAGAGTTTGAGGTTGCTGTGAGCTATGATGATGCCATGACACCCAACCCATAACCCAGAGTGACAGAGTGAGACTCTGTTTCAAAAATAAAAGTACACACACACATATATGAATATTTGAGAGTTAAAAGACGAAATTATTTTAGCCTTGAAAAAAATACTGACATGATAAGAAGTCATTTCCATCCACCAAGCCTAAATCTGACCTGTGTTTTAGAGAGTGATACCAAAAAGGTGAGGGAAGAATTTGAAATTCTCGAAAAGACTCTATTGGGCAATTTAGAAACAACTTTGACTGCCAAAGAGGTAGGAAAACATGTTAGCAGTATTCAGGGAAGGTGGCACTTCTACAACAGATGGGCTGAGTGAATTTTTTTTTAATGACAATTTTATGCCATCATTGGCAGAAGTTTTAAACGTAATTTAGGAAAGAGGAAAACAACATAAAGACAATTGATGCTGTTCTTCAAGAATGGAGAAAGAACATCAAAAATTAGAGTTGTTAGTGATCCTAGGTTGAAGACATTAAATATATGTAAAATATTTATGAAAAGATTTGCCTTAGAAATTAGCAGAAATGAAACCAGGTTTCAGATCCCCACAGTGTCACATCCGCTGTGGGACATAAACTTTTGTAAAATGAAATGGTCAGTAATTAAGTGAAACCTATGTCTTTTTTGTCCCCCTAACTTCTTTCTCCATTTTTACTATTTTAACTGCCTACTTTCTAAGTCTACACTTTCTTATCCATCCTTTCAAGAACCTTTCTAGAAGTCAATGTGAATATGCAATCTTGAAGCACTTTCAGCTGCTCCTCATTAGTAGCATTTGAATTTCATACTCTTCAATGCAACTCATAAAATGACCCCCAGGATCTGGCCTTAATTGACTCTTCTAGCTTCATTTCCTGACTAACTCCCTTTAAATAATCTACTGAAAAATGTCCTCTACTATGACATGCTCTTCAAACTGCTGTGTCCCTGCTTACTCTATTCCTCATACCTGATCCACATTTTCTTTCAATACTTGTCCTTACTGAACTTCTATTTAATTCTCACTTAAAAAAGATCACCTTCTCTTGAATATTTCACAGTTCTCCAAGAGAGAGTTACTTTTCTCTGTTTTTTCCACACCTTGGGCACATACACAGCAGGGCAGGTACTTTTCATGTCACTGTGCTGGCTTGCCTTTAGCACTTCCCCCCAAGTGAAACCCCTACCTTCCTGTTACTCTCAAAGGACTGCTTTTGGCTTTAACCTCACAAAATCAAACTATGTAGCATCATACTATATACCCCCATATTAATTACAAATAAAAAATTATAAAAGAAAGTCAAAGATATAACCATGGGAGTGGGAAAGGGACTGCTAACATTATGCAAATCTGACAACAAAACATTTAACAGAAGTAAAGTTCATCTGTATCTTGTCTTCCTTTTTAAGACTGAGGAATGACTACAAAAACACACATACACTCACACACGCACACATATATAATGTCCATATATGTGTATATATACTGCATATCAAGTATATAGTTTATGGGATCATATTCTTACCATGGACAGCATAGATGAAGAGGTAGGGAATTCGAGACTGAGTTGGGAACTACTAAGGATGCCAAAATATGCATTCACATTTAAGAAAAGAAACCACTGTATTAAATTTATAACATTCATGTTTGACTTCTGCAATCATAGGATGGTGTCAGTTTGACTTATATTCATCTTTTATTATTGGTATATATTATAATTTTAATAGACTTTTTTCCTTTCTTACAATGTATATATGTTATTTGCATACACTGTGTATTGATAGATGATAGATAGATAGATAGATAGATAGATAGATAGATAGACAGACAGACAGACAGATGTAATTTTTTCTTCCAGAAGCTCCTCAATGGAGCTGCCTTTTAGGTCATATGTTCACTATTAAACAAATCACTGATAAGTGTATTGGAAATACCAAATCTGGTTTAGGAACTTGGAATAACAATATTTTCCCTAAGGGACAGGTAGTTGAATTAAAGTGAAATTCTTTTAAATAGTAGGATAGCAAAAACTATTGGGATTTGTAACCAACAGTGTTTGCTACAGAAGTGAAGTTGCTTCATCCAAATGAGCTCACTAGGTTTCTCTGATGAACTTGTCTTCCAAGATGTGGTCTGCAAGCTGAAACGTAATCTGTTTCTTTTCCTGTAATGTACACTTACATCTTAAGACTGTAGTTTGAAGCTGTTATATTGAGTCTCTCGTGATTATTCTTAATGGATAACTTTCGATAACTTTCAAAATCTTTGCTTTCTTCTCTTCTTCAGTGATAAAAGGCAAAAGAAGGACAATTCTGCCCAGAGAAAGGATATAGCACATGTTTCATTAAGTTGGAAACTGGAATTACATGTTAGCAATCTCAAAACTGCTTAAATTTAGAGAAATACATGGACAAATGTGCTGTAATGCTATGTAGCCATCTTGGGAGTGAATTTTGGTCCCAGGTGAATTTGGAAGTTCAAGGATCCCCTGTTTAGTTTCTTTTGTAAGTATGATCAATGATGAAAGTTTGCAGCAGTCTACCAGCACATCACACAGGCAATACCACAAAGACCTTGGATTCTTTACATCCAGGTGTTTGTCTCACACCATTATACTAAGAGTCCAGGTCAACCAGGGTTCTGAATGATAGTCAAAGACTATAAAATATGCCTTGGAGAAAATTTAAAAACTCCTTATGTACCAGCTAAAACTGCTGCAATGTGCCATAAAAAGGAGGGCTGCAGCTTTCATCTATGCCTAGTTATTATTGCTATTGTTCATATGTATTTGCATGTGTTCTAATTATTCTTTGCTACACCATATTTGTAGCTCAATTTGCTACGTAGTCCATAGCTTACAGATGATCTGGTAACATCTGGGTGGGATTATGATGGAATTAGAGCAGAAATACACAGCATGTGGAGACTGTGGAGTCCAAGACAAATAGCATTTAAAGGAGCCGGTTATATTCTCTATGGATGTAGTAAACGGAAATGTCTTTAAATTGCCTCTCTCTTGGAAAGCAATAATTTTATTTAGGTTTATTTCCGTTGATCATTTTAGATAGGAACATTCTTGAAACTATGTATGTAGAAAGACGGCAGCCAGCGATGCAAAAGATAGTGCATTTATATTACCACTCAAGAAAGAAAGAACTGGTAAGCTGGACAGCTGGGAGAGCTGAACAATAGTTGCAAATGGGTGCTGTTTTAGGCAAATTAACATGTATGATCAGCCCAGCTATACCCACTATCTCTTTTGTTCTGAACTTGCTCTTTCCATGGGCCAATGCTTGTGAAATAAGTGGTGAAGTGTTCTGCAGGCAGAAATGACCACTGATTATATCAGGATCAGATCCCTTTGTGATGGAAAGATTAACTGGGCCAGACTTTCCATGATGAATAATAGCATGTTCAGTTATAAATGACTCTACTCAGTAAGGTCAGTGGTAATTAAATAGGCCAATCAGACCAACTTCTTCTGTAATTTGAATTGTAAATATGGAAAATTTTGAATAGACAGAAAGTGGGCGGACATACAAATGAATGTCCAATGAGAAATTTCATTTGCCCACCTTAGAAGGGATGGGAATTGTGTTGAAAATAGGATTAAAAAAGGGGTTAATAGCAACTTCACTTATATGTCCTTCCTGGTACACAGAAACAGAGAAATACAAAACAATTAGTTTATATTTTGATGAGACCAAATGAAAAAATGTTTAACAAATACCCACCCCAAGCATTAAAACAGCTATATTAAATCAGGTACATAAAAATGCCCCGAGTGATACTTCATTCTATAGTTTAGCAAGAACCTTCCTGGGAGAATTAATTGAATTCAGGACAAAATAAAAAATATTGATGAGATACTAACCCTACATTTAGAAGATACATATATTTATATATCTGTTTGTTATATTTATGTACATATTTATACTTATTTTATTTTGAAAGTACCTATGAAGAGAAAATTATTGGCTTTCAAAGCACGTTGCCATGTTTCAGGGAATATTTGAATAGAAATTATGTGTTCTGACCTCTTTTCTTAAGGCTATTTGGAAACAGATTATACACATCATGAAAAAAGAAGAAATTCAAGGCAAATCTAGACCAGTGCATGTTTTGAAGTCCTCAAATAATATAATCACAGAATCTCATATTTGAAAGGAAATTTAGAGATATGTGTGGAATAACTGGATAAATGAATGAGAGAAGTAATGAAACTGATAAGAACCCTACTAAATACATACATACTATTATCACCTTGAATTGTTATTTATTTTTCATATATATTACACATCTGGATCATGGTTATATCATGCCTTGTATATGAGGTAGCTAATTTCTTGGTTTATCTTTATAGAATTTACATAGTCAGAATATATAAGTCAAATAGGAAGAATGGGTTTTCATTTTGTTTTCATCTATTAGGAAGGATTTGTTGGATAGTCAGTAAGTGACAAAAGTGACAGAAAATGCAGAATCATTTAGGATAAAGTGTATATTCAAGTATAAATACTAAGCATACTCAAAAAATTATTTGTAAATTTAGAAACCATATCATCTCTCTTATAATTACAAAAATCTTTTAGAGCTTCATTTCCCAAACCCTGGCCATAGATGGGTCTGTGGCCTCTTAGGAATCAGGCCTCACACCAGAAAGTGAACAGTAGATAAGCAGGGAAACTTCACTTGTGTTTACAGCCACTCACCATCTCTCTGATCACCACCTGAGCTCCTCCTCCTGTCAGATCAGCAGTGGCATTAGATTCTCATAAGAGCACAAACCGTATGTGAACTGGGCTTGCAAGGGATCTATGTTACATCTTCCTTAAGGGAATCTAATGCCCGATGATCTGAGGTAGATTACAAGCCGTAATGCCAGCATAGGAGAGTGGCTGCAAACACAAGTTACCATTAGCATAGTAGTTTGACAGTATATAGACCATAAAACATCAATTCCTTAAAGACTCATATCAAACCATCCTCCCCCACCCCCGGTCTATGGAAAAATTGTCTAGTAAAACTGGTTCCTGGTGCTATAAAGGTTGAAGGCTGCTATTTTAGAAAATTAGGATGTCTTATGAACAGCTATTTTTATACTGCTAGGGTCCTTCTAATATGAATAAAGAATAATTTTCCACGAAATAAAATGTGTCCCTCTAATTTTACGTACTTCTGTATTTCTTTTTTGCTATTCACCTTTCCAAAATAGTCTATAAAAGTCGTGAAGTAAAATAAAATCTTAAGCTCCCCCCATGCTTACTGAATGGATCCCCTCTTGGTCAAGGGATACCCTAAAACTGAGTTTCTGGCCATAAGAAGGGAGGTCAGACATGCCTCATCATGCCCACCTCCCTTTCTTGTAGATCTCCTTTGTAACTCAGACAAATCTGCAGGTCCTCAATTCCCATAACACGACAGTTGAATCTGCCATGTATATGGCCAGTGGCTTATCTATTATTGAGAGACAGACTTTTTTACCTTACCTTAAAATATTCCAAGATTTTAGACAAAACTTCATTTTTTTAAACCAATCACAAATCAAAAAGACTTTAAGCCCATCTATAACCTGTGACACCCCACTCCGCATCCACACACACCTTTTTGGATCAAACCAGCATATGTCTTCCTGTATTGATTTAAGTCTTTACATGTAATTTCTGCCTCCCTGAAATGTATAAAACCAAACGCAACCCCATTATAGAGAGACCACTTGGTGAAGACTTCTTGGGTGTGGCTCTGGGACATGGTCCTCAAATTTGGGTCAGAATAAATCTCTTTAAATGATTTTTCAGAGTTTGGCTTCTTTTCTATTGTAAAGGTGGATAGAGTTGAAAAGTGCTTATTCATCACAACTTTCTGTCATGGTTCCATGTCACACTTTTTTGTTTTAAGTCCTTCCGCCTTCTCCTTCAACTCCATCTGAAAGGTAGGCATTGCTTAGTATTTCCTTACCTGTGTTGGTAGACCTCAACTCTCTGAGGTCAAAAATTTTTCTTTTTTCTCTCTCATGTCGTCTGAGCCCATCACAAGGTGGCCCTCACACAGGGGCAAGTAATATACTTTGATAAAGTGCAGGAAGAATAGTGCTTCTCATTTTCCTTCTCCTCTTTAGCTCCAGACCCACTGATGCATAGATCAAAGCTTAGCATGCATGTCTGCAGGCTTCTCAATCAGGATTTCCAAAGCATATATAAACAAACAAACAAACAAACAAAAATAAATCATCTTCCACTCAGAATAAATCCAAACATCTTCCATCACTGCAAGTATAGCCTTCTCGGAGCTATCAATACTTTCTGATGAGAGACTCAGCATGCCAGAGTAAAATCATGCAAATGTAACACCCAGGGATCTATCTGAACACCACACAATTTCCTAAGAGGGGCATTCTTTTAAGAGTCAATGTATTTAGATGGTCTAACTTGGCTGATTGTAGTTATTCCCTCCATTTTACAATAGGCTTCTGGGATTTGGTACCTTGTTAATACTCCACAATCTCTCTCTGTCTCTCTTTCTCTTCTTCTCCCCACCAGGTCCCTTTTCTTCTCTCAACAAAATCTGTTTTTTCATTGTGCAGTGTTCATTGGCCTACGATTAGAAATTATTTAAGAACAGAGAGAGTTTCTTTTTTAAATTACAAGCCAAAAAACATGCACTATTTTTCTGATATGACACAGGACATCAGAAAATAGTTTTGAACAGAACTTTGAGATTTTTGGCCCAAAGAAAATAAGTACCCCCCCCAAAAAAATAAGATGTGTCATAGTAAGTCATGATTTACAGCCCTTTCACGACTGCCTGTTGCCCTTAGCAATTCCTAAAGCAAAAACAAACAAAACAAATCCTTTCAGCATATCTTCATGAAACTGTCTGGGATGTGACAAAACTTTGAGAAACAGTTTTGTGATAATGGTTTTGCACTTTATTGGTACTTCTCCAGAGAAGGTGGTGAATGGTTGCTTTCAAATACATAGAGCTATCAAAGGCTGAAGTCAATAAAAACATCCATAGAATAATTGGGAAGGGAAGAAAAAGAGAAAAAAAAGAACATAAAAGGAATGAAAAGGAAAGCAGGACCTATAAATATAAAAGCCTAAGGAGTATATTTTGGGGGGAACAGATGATGCAAAACAAAATTGGGAATAGTTATTGGAGGTCCGAGAAAGGCAAAAAAATCACAATAAGATATATGATGCTTGTCCTGCCTCAAGTCTAGCTCATCAGACAATTTTTCATTCCATTTTGTATATATGAGTTTCATCTGACTACTGCCAATGGAAAGTACTTGGATTTTCTGACTTTTTTTCACTGTTAAGAGAAATAATAGGCTGATGAGATTCAAAGGCAACCAATAGAATATTCTTTTGTAGAACGAGAAAAATACAAAGAGAGTTGTGTTAATGAATGAAGTATTTCTATTTTCCATGTCTTGAAAATAGTAACATTAATGATAATAAATAATAAGTAACAATATCATGTCTTTAAAAAAAAAACTTGTCTAGAAGTCAGAAAGCCACAATTTATTGATAAAACTTGTACTTGATTTTGTTGCTTAAAATACCGTGTGTACCAGCCTGAGCAAGAGTGAGATCTTGTCTCTACTAAAAATAGAAAAAATTACCCTGTTTTACGGTGGGCTCCTATACTCTTGGCTACTCAGGAGGCTGAGTCAGGAGGGCCACCTGAATCCAGGAGCTGTAGATTTCAGTGAGCTGGGTTATGCCGCTGCACTGGGGCCTGGATGACAGAGGGAGACTGTCTCAAGAAGAAATGAACAACAAAATCCCCAAAGAAATGTATTGGATTATGCAATTATAATAACTTGGAACTATTCTTCAATCCCTAGAAATACCTGAATGATAATTTAACAAAGAATATCCCAGATAATTGGATAAGGCTGATGACATGAGCTAACATGGACAGTTGGCACCTTCAGGGCACAAGAGTCCTCTCTGCTGTACAAAAGCACAAACAGCTGGGAAGCACTTTCTCTTTGGAAAGAATTACTCACATGAAGTGAAAGGGCAGACAAATAGGCAAAATGAAGGAGTCTGTTTATTATTTTCAAAGAAGTTTGGCTTAGCACAGACAGGCCAGGAGAAGAAAATGCCAGCCCAACATGGATAAGTTGCCACTCAGGGACCTGGCCAAGACAACAATGTAAAGTCAAACTCTAAAAGCCTAAAATCTAAAATCAGTGAAGGATAAAAATAACCTACACAAATGCCAAAGGTAGTGATTCTGACCTCTTCCAGGAATCAGAGAAAATTAATCATGAGCATAGAAAGTGGCCACACTGGGGATGAGAGGATAGGAACCATAATCTGGAGAGCTATACTGCTGGGAGTACAAGTTTAGGAGAAATTACAATGAGTGGTTTTAATCCTTATATTCTTTTCTTTGTTCTGTCATCCACAAATTCTGTGACTTTGAATAAGTTCTATAACCTTCTAATATCCATTCTACTCATCACTAACTTAAAAGGACTGGACTAAATGTTTCCAAAGTACTGCCCTACTCAGATACTCTATTATTTTCTATTCACAATAGTGTTTGCAATTACATGGTGCTCTGAACCTCCATAATGTATTTGTGTGATAGTGTTTGTTCTTTGAAACAGTCCTCTGTGTTAGCTCATATAGAAAACACTATAGCTCATTTTAAAGATAAGAAAATGAAGGCCTAGAAAGGGAAGATGACTTTCTCAAGGTTGCTTAGGCAATTAGTATCAAAGTCTAAATACATGGACCTGCTATACTTGAAATTATATCACCTTATCTCTTTCAGCAAAAATTTTTAAAGCTTTATATAAGGAAAATATATTCTTATTTTTTAAATTAATTTTGTTTTTTTTTATTAAGTCATATACACATAGATCATGAATACATTTATGCATTTGTGGGGTACAATCTGTTGATATTTTTATACAGGAAAATATCTTCTTATGTGCATTTTCTTAAATTGATTTATATAAACAGGGTACAAAACTTCTTGAGAATAATAGAAATAAAAATTCAGGATTGGGAAAAAGAATATTTGTCCATTTGTATATTGAAAGAAAACATAAACAAAGTTAAACAACCAATTAATTAGCAAATTTATATTGAGGATTGACAATGTGAGTGGTCATCTGCTGAGCATTATGAGAGATACAGAGATTTGTAAAAGGCAACATATTTTCCCAGTAGAACTTCAAGAATCTAATAAGAATATCAGACATATTCAAAAGAAACTTAGTCATAAAATATTGAATGTAATGACTGTTTTAACAAATACGTAGGTATGACACTTAGAAATCCCCAGAAACATTAAATCAAGTCCCTCTGGACAAGTCAGGGAAAATTTGAGAATTTGATTTCTGAGTTTGGGTAATAAAGTGTATCATATTGATATTGTTTTAAAAATTAGAAATCTGCCAAATTAAGAAAGGTTTGTTACAAAAAATAAAAAAAGAGAAAGGTTTTTATTAAATGTAGAAAATTAGAAATATATAAAAATAAGAGAACTCTTTGCAGCTCAGAGTAAAGTGGTACCCAAGGGACAGCACACCACAATGCTTACATTTTTTCTTTCCTTCCTTCCTTTTTTTCTGTACCCGTATTCCTTGTCATAAGTTCTGCATTCAATGGACCCCAGATGAGACTGTAATAACTTGTGTTTAATGATCCAGAACATCATATAGGAAAAAGTATGAGACTAGAAGTATTTTACTGAAATAAGGTGCACTCTACTATAAGAGAATCCCTAAGACTCCTAATATTAATGTAGAATATTATGGGTTCATAGAACTAGGTAAATTTATCAACATAAGTATAATTTTCCCTCAGTTGAAAATGAGTAGGAAAGTCTCAACAAAACTACAGCTGTTTTAGGCATGCATAAATATGTTAACAAACATTTGTAAACCTACTTGTAAATCAAAAAATTACATGAAAAAAAATTAAGCTTTTGATAACACCAGCTATTTTTATTCTTATGTCAATGTGTGCATACTTAAATTTTAAAGAAACAATTAAATGAAATGGAAATTCTTATAATACAAAAATGTGCTGGAATTAACATGTCTTTTTGTCATCCAACATGTATTGAAAAGAACAGCAAATTAGGGTCCCCTAATGCTATGATGATTCAGATTCCATCTCTGGCAAAACCTAACCTTGTAAGCTGGAATGGATCCTTTCATTTTCTGGGCCTCAGTCAAATGAGAGTGTTGGATGATATACAATTTGTGAATCGTGTAATACAGCACAAGAGTACTGAAAGAATCTCTTTGGAAATAAATTAGTTATGAAATGAAATAGATTTAAGGATTCATGGATCATTTTAAACTTACAGATTCTCAAGACATAATGGCATATTAAAGTCTCAGAAAAGCCATATAGTGAAAATACCTGTCTAATTTCATCATAGCATTTTCCAAACATGATATTTTGAAATTTGTTTTTCCATTAAAGATGAACATCTTATGAACACAGTTTACCATGACATTCCATTTTGGAATGCAAGGATATCATTAGATCCCTAAAATTCTAGGATTTTAATGTATAATATAGTGTCACTAAAAGGACTGAACTGATGTTTGAGACCTCATTTTCATCTCTGCTTATGAATGGCATCATCCTTTACCCAGAGTGAGAGAAAGAGTGAACAGAGATAAGAAGGAAATGCCCTGGGAACTCAGAAAGGACGAAACAGAAAAGGTGACCTTCTTCTCTGGAAGAAATAAAATCAAGTTTTGCTAAGACCAAGAAACTTTAAGTATGATAGGGAGCCTCAGATTCAAACCTGAGGAAGAACAGCTGATGAAGAGTCTGCAGACGATTTGGAATTGAATTTCTCCAACTCAGCACCTTTGGCCTTTGAGGTCGCCAGTTATGACAAAATACTCCCCCGTGCACAATCTCCCTCATTTTAGATTAGAGCATATCCTCTTGGGAAGGTATTAAGAAATATATATCTTTGGTATAGTATAATGGATATTTTAGGCTTAAACTAGCAAGAACTCCAGCTTTGTCGCTCTGTGTTATAATTTGTTCCTGACTTTGGTGTGTTAAGCTGTTAAAAAATGACTTTATATTGCATTGCAGGGTTTTGTTCTGATAGAAGCTATTGAGATAGAGTATTCAGGGCATAGGTCAGGGTTACTGACTGCATTTTCTTTGGGCCATCTAACACTGCAGGGATCCTGCTCATTTGGGTGGAATGTGGTTGGAGAATGCTGCCTGCATCTGTGGGATGACACACGAGAGGAGATTTCTGCAAACAGGGTGTAAAATTCAGTTTCTAATTCACCCAAGGTTTATTTAAAAAATCCACCATAGTGATGAAAACACAAAGAGAAATCTTTGCCATTAGACCATCTCCTAGTAAATGGATATTTCTACTTATGCTGAGCAAGGAAAGTGAAAGGCAGGGTTCTTGCCAGCGGCATACAGAAACTTGGTTTTCTCGAATCTTTCACTTCTCTCGAATGCCAATTCTTCAGCTTTGGATTGTAAGAATAACATTGTAAAAGCAAGAGCTACTATTTATTATACAAGTATATTCCAGTTATTATTGTACTTAATAAAAACCCATGGGTTGTGTTTTTTTACTACCATTTTATACATGAAAAACTGGAGAATCAAAGATAAAGTAACTTGAATACACATCTGACAGATAGCTCAGGAAGGATTTTAACCTAAGTTTTTCCTAATCCTAGAACTTGTGCTTATATCAACTATATAGCCATCCTTTAAAAAACTAATTACGTTGCATTTTCACAACATTTGATATTATTATGCTTTAAATATTTTTATGTTGACAAACTATAATGGTAGATTGTGGGAAGTATTTCATTTTCCCAAGGATGATTTTAAACAGAAAGTGCCTGAGTACCCAGCAGGTAAGTAAATCATGTGATCTGAGGCAGAAAGAGTTATATCAACACTGGGCACAGGGGCACAGAGCATGTGCGTTATCTTATTTCTTTTTTCCTTGCTGTGGAATGAAAACATGGAGGAGTATCTTGGGGAGTACACTGAAAAATCTTGCAAAGGAGAATAGCAGGTGTTTTAGTCTGTTTTCTTCTGCTACAACAAAATTCCACAAACAGGTAATTTATAAAGGACAGGAATGCATTCTCATAGTTCTGGAGGGTGAAAAGTTCAAAATCAAGAATCTAGCAGGTTCATTTGTCTGGTGAAATCTGCATCTCCCAGAAGGGAGGTGGAAGACAAAAGTATAAGAAGTTGAATGCTGTGTGAAGCCTGTTTTATGACAATCTTAATTCAATTCATGAGGGAGGAGCATTCATGGCCTAATAATCTCTTTGAGACTTCATCTCTTAATTATGCTACATTGGCAATGCCTTAATTTTGGAGGAGATGCATTCAAAAGATAGCAATAGACTCTCATGTGCCTAATGTTTACCAAAAGAAGCTAGTGATATTTCCATGGGAAAGTAACTTAGAAAAATAAGGAAGAAGTCAGCTCCTTTTAAGTGTGCTGAGAAGATCTATTGCAAACACTGGGCTGGGAAGACTCCATTAATGACCCTTGAGTAAATACGTAGTGGCTATGGGACACAATGGATTGAATTACCTAAATAAAAGGGAGAATTTTTCATGGGATAGGGGTAAACAGGAATTGAAATTACCTCTAAGAAACAAAAGGAAATGGTAGAATGAACTAAAGCAAAAACCAGAACCTTCAAAGTTCACTTTACTTCACTTTATCAATCACTGAGGGCCTCTTATGTGTCAGGGACGGATTAGATACATGAACATGTGAAGGTAGATAAACCTTCACATTCACTCTCAACACAATCATCATTTACTGAGGGAAAAGTAAAGGGACACACTATTTCAATATGATATGTTGAATACTATGACTCAGTGAAAGATTAAAAAATTAGTTCTCTTTCTAACCATTTTGGATCATGGATTCCAAAAAGAACCCATAATTGTTAACAAAATTCTAGAGTAGAAATATAAAATGCTATTAATGTAAAGATGAAAAAAATTCCTCATCACTGTTTTACAGGGGAAAAAAAAAAGAAATGATTCTAGAAGGGACTCTATTTCCAGATGGTTGAACTCACATTTGACTTTAACTCTGGTCATAGTCATCTAGTGTTATGACCACTTGGTGTAGGAAGAGCTGATTTTATTGCAAATAAGCAAAACATCCTCTCAAAGCCTGAAGTTACTGACTTTTGAGAAAATACGTAGTGAGAAGAAAATCATGGAATTTGTCATGACTATTTTGTAATACCTCTTCACACTAACTTCTCTACTGCTAAGTCTTTTGTTAATGTAGTTTTGATTTTTACCAGTTGCAGGCATTAACATGTCTCTTAAAAATTAGGAAGTTATGTTCAACTTTGCAGTTAGTCAAGAATGGGAAAAAAAAGATGAAAAAATAAAATAATGTATCAATTGTTTTCTTGATAGATTGTGTTTAACTTTGTCAGGCAGTGGTAACTAGAAATAAAATAAAAGAAAACAAATAAAACGTTGGAGAGGGGTGTAGGGATTAGAGAAATACTAGGGCAAAATTTAGGAAAAGCCCAAGTCCTCTACATGGGCATGAAGAAAATGCACAATAAATAACTGGAGAAAATAAGAAGCCAGAGTGTAGGGAAGGGACATGCAATGAGGGAAAGAAGAATTAAAAGAATGAGAGAGAAGAAGTGAAGAAAAAGTGAAAACAGAGAAAAAAATTATAGGGAAGGGAAGAAGGGAGGAGGAAAAAAGAAAATACCTTTTAAAAAAATTTCAGGTTAATATAAGGATACAAATATTTGGATTTGTTAGGTAGAGTCTCTCAGAAAATACATCTTTAATTAGCTCAACTCAAAAGTGAAAAAATTGAATTATAAAGATATCTGAGGTCCTTTCTAGACAGTAGTGTGAGGCGTGTAAGCTTTGGAGATCAAAAGGTTTGGCTTTATTTATAGTTCTGCATCTTCTTACATGATCTTAAGCTCAGATAAACTTGCGGAGCTTCTGTTTCTTGTCTGTAAAATGCAGATTACAATTTTTCAGGATTGTTTTGTGTACTAAATGAAATATTTCCAATGAACCCAGTGCCTTGCTAAGTACTTTACAAATGGTACCCTCACTTATTATTGCTATTTTTCATTGTGACTTAACCAAGTGTTTTGTTTTTTTGTAAGGTAAGTTCGTGTATCTATTATTCTTACTCTTACCTTTGATTAGACGGCCCATGCTAGGTTATGTTGCCATAATAAACAACTTGAAAGTCTCATAGGCTTACATGACTCTCTACTTCATGTCTACTGATTTAACTTTTTTAAAATCTGTGAGGTCCCTGCTTTATTCTTTTTATCTGTATCTTATTTTATTTATTTTTGTTTTATTTTATTTTATTTATTTTTTTTTAAATCACAACTTTGTACATTACTGCAATCAATGAGTACAATGTGCTGGTTTCATATACAATCTGAAATATTTTCATCAAACTGTTTAACATAGGCTTCATGACATTTTCTTAGGTATTGAATGAAGACATTTGTATTCTGCATTTAGTAAGTTTCTCCTGTACCCTTCTAAGATGCACTGTAGGTGAGATCCCACCAATTACCCTCTCTTCACCACAACCTCCCCTCTCCCCTCCCCTCCCTTGCCCATTTCCTCATATTCTTGTGCTATAGTTAGGTTATAGCCTTCATATGAAAGCTATAAATTAGCTTCATAGTAGGGCTGAGTACATTTGGATACTTTTTATTCCATTCTTAAGATACTTTGCCAAGAAGAATATGTTCCAGCTCCATCCATGAAAACATGAAAGAGGTAAAGTCACCATCTTTCTTTAAGGCTGCATAATATTCCATGGTATATGTGTACCACAATTTACTAATCCATTTGTGGGTTGATGGGCACTTGGACTTCTTCCATGAC
>CAUYRH010102237.1:0-17916 GCA_963574655.1 Perodicticus potto | reverse complement strand
AGAAAAGGGAACACTTCTACATTGCTGGTGGGAATGCAAACTAATACATCCCTTTTGGAAAGATGTTTGGAGAACACTCAGAGATCTAAAAAATAGACTTGCCATTTGATCCTATAATTCCCTTACTTGGTATATACCCAGATGACCAAAAATCACATTACAACCAAGACATCTGTACCAGATTGTTTATTGCAGCCCAATTCATAATTGCTAAGTCATGGAAGAAGCCCAAGTGCCCATCGATCCACAAATGGATCAATAAATTGTGGTACTTGTATACCATTGGATATTACTCAGCCTTAAAGAAAGATGGTGACTTTACCTCCTTCATATTTACATGGATCGAGCTGGAACACATTCTCCTTAGCAAAGTATCTCAAGAATGGAAGAAAAAGTATCCAATGTATACAGCCCTAATATGAAGCAAATTTATACCTTTCATGTGGAGGCTACAACCCAATTATTGCACAAGAAGACGGGGCAAGGGGGGAGGGAGGGAAGGGGAGGGAGAGAGTGGGGGGAGAGAGGAAAAGGGTGAGAAAAAAAATTAAAAAAAATAAAAGTAGACCTGCCATTTGACCCTGCAATTCCTCTACTAGGTGTATTTCCAAAAGACCAAAAATCACTTTATAACAAAGATATTTGAACCAGATTGTTCATTGCAGCTCAATTCATAATAGCCATGCCATGAAAGAAGCCCAAGTACCCATCGACCTATGAATGGATTAATAAATGGTGGTATATGTATGCCATGGAATATTATGCAGCCTTAAAAAATATGGAGACTTTCCTCTTTTTACGTTTACGTGGATGGAATTGGAACATATCTTACTTTGTAAAGTATCTCAAGAATGGAAGAAAAAATATCCCATGTACTCAATACTATTATGAAACCAATTTACAATCACTCACATTTTCGATATGAAGAATAGATCACAACTTTGGCCCAAAATGAAGGAGGGGGGATGTGAGAGGAGGAGGGAGCTCAGATGAAGGGAGGGTGAATGGTCTATGGTGCACAATGCAGGGGTACATGTCAGATCTATTAGTATAGAGTATAAATGTCTTAACACAATAATTAAGTAAACAAGATGAGGTATATATTAACCAGTGTGATGCAAGTGTTCCTAATTCTATATGAAATCAGAACCTTGTACTCCGTAAATGCATTAATGTATACATGATTTGTGTTTATGATTTAATAAAAAAGAAGAATACAAAGCATATTGCTCTCACTAAATAAAATTTACAATAACTCATAACATCCAATAAAACATCACCAGGCATACAAAGAAGTGAGAAATTTCATTGTGGTGTTAATTTTCATTTCCTTGATGATTAGTGATGTTGAGCATTTCTTTCATATTTATTGGCCATTTGTCCATCTTCTTTTAAAAAGCTTTTGCTCAAGTCTTTTGCCCACTTTTAAATGGGGTTATATTTTTGTTGCTGATTTCTGTAAGTCCTTTGTAGGTTGTGGTTATTAGACGTTTAACATAAATATAGCTTGTGAATATTTTCTCCCATTCTGTAGTTTGTCTGTTGGCTCTATTGATTTTCTTGACTCCAAAGCTTTTTAATTAAATCGAGTCCCATTTGTTTATTTTTGTTGTTGCTGTGATTGCCATTTGGGTCTTCTTCATAAATTCTTAGTCTGGGCTGATATCTAGAAGAATTTTTCCAACATATACTTCTGGGAGTATCATAGTTTCATGCCTTACATTTAATTCCTTTATCTACCTTGAATTAATTTTTGTGAGTGGTGAGAGATATCAATTCTGCTTCTTTCTTCTGCATGTGGCTATTCAATTTTCCCAGCACCATTTATTTAATAGGGGTTCTGTTCATTAGTGTGTATCATCTGCTTTACCAAAGATTAGTTGGTTGTATGTGGATGGTTTTGTATTTGGATTTTCTGTTATGTTCCACTGGTCTGTGTGTCTCTACTTTTGTGCTAATACCATGTTTTTTTGTTTATTATAGCCTTGCAGTATAGTTTGAAGCCTGGTAATGTGATACTTCCAAGGTTTTTCCTTTTAAAGTTGCTTTGGCTATTCGGGCTCTTTTCTGAAGTGTAGAATTTTTTTTTTTTTCTAGATCTGTGAAATATGACATTGGTACTTTGGGAGGATTTCACTGAATCCATAAATCACTTTGAGTAGTATGGACATTTTAACAATGTTGACTATACCGATCCATGAGCACAATAAGTTTTTCCATTTGTTTGTGTCATCTCCAATTTCTTTCCTCAGTGTTTCTAATTCTTTTTTGTAGAGCATTTGCAACTCCTTGGCTAAGTATATTTCTAAGTATTTTATTTTCTTTGTAACTATTGTAGATAATATTGAGTCTATGATTTCACCTCAGCTTGACTGTTATTGGTATAGGAATGCCACTGATTTGTGTACACTGACTTTGTAACCTGGGACTTGACTGAATTTATTTGTTAATTCCATAAGTCTCTTGGTGGAATCTTTGGGTTTTTACAATACAAAACCATGTCATTAGCAAGAAATGACAGTTAGGTCTTCTGTTTCCTGATTTGAAAACTCTGGATTTCGTCTTGTAGCCTGTTTGCTCTGTGTAGGACTTCCAGCACTATGCCGAATAGAAGTGGTGACAATGGGCATCCTTATCTTTTTAGTTCATAGTGGAAATGCTTTCAACTTTTCCCCATTTAGTATGGTGTTGGCTGTGGGTTTGATGTATATGGCTGTTATAATTTTGAGATTTGTTTGTTCTATGCCTAGTCTGTTGAGAGTTTTTATCATGAAAGGGTGCTGCATTTTGTTGAATGCTTTTTCTACATCTATTGAGACAGTCACATGATCTTAGTTTTTTTTTCTCTGTTTATGTGTCAAATCACATTTATTTATTTATGTATTTTGAACTATTCTTGCACCCTGGTTGAAGCCCATTTGGTAGTGGTGCTTTCATTTTTAAGTGCCGGGAAATTCAGTTTGATAGTATCTTATTGAAGATTTTTGCATTTATATTCATAAGGCATATTGAACTGTAGTTTTCTTTTTTTTGCTGTCTTGTTTCCTAGCTTTGGTATCAAGATGATACTGGCTTCATAGAATAAATTCAGGAAGATTCCCTCTTTCTCAATGTTATAAAATAGTTTCTGTAGTATAAATATCAACTCTTCTTTATAGGTCTGAAATTAGGCTGTGAGTCCATCTGGCCCTGGGCTTCTTTTGTTGAAAGATATTTTTATTGTTGCCTCAATCTTCTTAGCCCTGTTAGAATGGCTTTTATTAAAATGTCCAAAAATAAAATAGATGCTGGCATGAATACAGAAAGGAAGGAATGCTTACACACTGTGGGTGAGGCTGAAAATTAGTACAATTTCTGTAGAAACACCAGGCAGACACCTCAAAGAACTAAAAGGAGACCTATTATTTGATCTAGCAGTCCCAGCTTGGCTCCCACAGCACAGTAATCTAGCAGTCCCACTACTGAGTATCTATCCAAAAGAAAAGAAATTATTTTATCAAAAGAACACCTGCACTCTGTACTTGTAGTACAATTCACTATGGCAAAGATGTGGAATCAATTCAAATGTCCATGGAATGCTACTCAGCCATGAAAAAGGATGATTTAATGCCTTTGGCAACAATTTGGATGGAATTGGAGACCACTGTTCTAAGTAAATTATCTAAAGACTAGAAAAATTCCACATATATTCACTATTAAATTGGAGTTAACAAATAAACACACATGTGCATAGAGGGAAGTAAAACTCAGTGGAAATCAAGGGGGAAGGATGGTGAAAATCTACCTAAGAGGTACAATGAATACTGTCTTGGTGATGGGAATGCTTATAACCATGACTCAAGCATTATAAAAGCAATCCATGTAACAGAGCATGGCTGGTTCAGGAAACAGAAAGCAAGTTGGAAGTGCTCTATGGCTGGGTGCTTGGGGGCGGGGGGAGTGGTAGAAGATAAGGCAGGCTAGTCCAACTCACGGAAGACTTTGAATAGCCTGAAGGCTATGGGATTTGCCTTGAAAATACTAAGATGAATCAGGATGGTTTTGAAGACAGGACAGAGGGAAGGCAATGAGCTACAGAGCTTCAATGTTAGACTCCCTAAATTCAGAGTTAGGCAGATAACCTCTTTTATTCTTTTCATTTTTAATCCCAAAATATTTTGGCAGATGTAATAAAATAATGTTCAGGGCCATTCCTGAGATAAGACTGGGGGAATCAAGAAGTAGTAGAGGTTGGTACTATGTATGGAGCATTGGAAGGAGAAGGATTCTGTGAGTAGCTACTCTGCATATGTACACACTTACATGCATGCATGCACATACACAGTCTTTTACTTTCCACATGAATACTCAAGGGAATTTTATTAGAAATAGGCTAAAATTAGAAATATTTTAATAATTCCATCAACATATGGATGGACAAATCCTGGAACAAATCCAAACAATGGAATACCACTCACCCACACAAAGTAACAAATGACTGATGTACGTAAGAACAATGACATATATCAAAACAGGCTGAGAGAAAAAGAAACCAGACAAAAAATACTATATTATTTCATCTTTATAAAAATTTCTAAAATGAAAACTACTGTGTAGAGAGGCATACTTGTAGATGTCAGAGGTGTAATCCTTTTTTTTTTAACCTTGTAAGAACTACAAAGGATCGTTCTTATCATTATTAAAATTTTTCAGGTAAAGTGATGGAGTCTGCCTTGGTACACTTACATCTGTGAGTCTTTCGCTGATGTAAGACCCTAATGTTATTTTAACTTTAACATGATATTGCTATTTTAAATAATTATTAAAAAATGTTTACTGTCAGTAAGCAATAATAGCAAGACTTCTGTTGGTTTTCTACTGTCTATGTCTGTAATACCCCAATGTGGTAGGACATAAAAATCACCTAGAATATTTACAAAACCAGAGATTCTTATTTCTAGTCCTACAAAAGGAGTTCTCAAATGTTAGAGTATATTAGAATCATCTGGGAAACTTAGTAAACATACACAAGTGTGTGTGTATATGTGGGGTGTCTCTGCATTCTTTTATTAATACTCTAGGTGATTCTAATAAACACTGAACTTTGAGAATCACTGTCCAAATAAATTAGAATCTCCTGGGCTGAGGCTTGATATTTATATTTTTAAAAGGCCTATGAGATGGTTTTGCAACCAATGTAAGAAAGAAATTTTGGTTACAGGTTAAACTCCTGAATTCATCATCTTGTACAAAATCCTTCTGAAATCTAACCCCAAATTTTCTTTCCCATCTCATCTGTCACTCTCTTCCAGATGGCATGCCTTCCTGCTAGCCTGGACTTCTCACAGGCCCCTGTGATGCCATCCAGGGGTATGGGATGCCATCCAAAGCAATGGGTATGCTAAGGACTGCCATCATGAGATGATGATATGTAGTGCACCGGTGCACTACATATCATCATCTCATGATGGCAGTCCTTAGCATACTGCATTGCTTTCCTCTTCCTAGAGACTTGCATTTATCCGGTGAATTCTGCATGAACCTTTTCCCCTCTTCTTCCTCTGATATCCCGGGTCCTTTCTTCTATGTTGATTTCACATCTTAGGATCATCATTTGTCACTTGAAATTGTACTTTTTTCTGTTTGCATATCTCTCTCACAACTTCTTTGCCCTTGCCTTAAAGAAAGGAGTACAATGAAATAGCAGAAACATTTGAGTCAGACAGATCTGGGTAGGTCCACAGATTTGACATTGACATTTACATTCTCTAAATCTGTTTCCTTCTTTGTGAAATTAAGTTAGTAATTGGATCTCTCTTACAGAATTTGTATGAATACTGAGGAGATAGCAAATAGAAAGCATCTTTTGGGCAGTGCCCTTAGCTCAGTGGGTTGGCGGGTTCAAACTTAGCCTGGGCCAGCTAAAAAACAACAATGACAACTGCAATAATAACAACAACAACAAAACAAAAAAAGCTGGGCATTGTGTTGGGCACCTGTAGTCCCAGCTACTTCGGAGACTGAGGCAAGAGAATTGCTTAAGCCCAAGAGTTTGAGGTTGCTGTAAGCTGCAACGCCACAGCACTCTACCCAGGGTAACAGCTTTAGACAATGTCTCAAAAAAAAAAAAAAAAAAAAAAAAAGAAGCATCTTCTATAGTGACTGAGATGTAGTAAACAATATAGGGTAGCCATTATTGAAGTTAGAATATGGGCATTAGATAACGTCTGGGTCTTATTTGTCTTATGTGTCTGGTACATGGGAGGCACTGACAGGTCTGCTGCATGGAATCATCCTCCATATATCCTATTACTGAGCTTGCTCTTCAAAGGAAGACCATTAGAGACACAGTTTGCTAAACTACACACCATGTTCTTGACAAAAGAAAGGTCCTGATGATGCACGCATCTCTATCATACATGCCAACCACATGAACACTAGGCCTGTGCAAGTCTGGCCACATGCACAAAGTTGTAATGTTTTATGCTTACAAAGCTTGTGGTTTAAGCATGGCTTGTGCACCCCATGTAGATGATGACCACCTCCAGAAATACCCTAGAATAAGCCATCCTTGCCTTTGGAAGCTTGTGGCTGTAGAAACAACCCTCACATCTCCATGTTCCCTTCCAGGGAAATAGGGTAGTAAGAACTTCTGTGAACAAACTTATACTGCTGTTAAAGGAAACAGCACACAATTTGGTGCTATGTGTTACTGATGGACGCTGATGCTAATGACCAGGAATCTCTAGCAGTTTCTATGGTGAAAAGAACAAGCATATTAGGTGAGTGGGAGTAGGAAATGGGGAAGGTGCTACTTATCTGCATTCTATTGATCTTTGGGAGCTGCCAAAGCAGCAGTGAACAAAAGAAAGAAAATGCAACAATTATCACTCCAGGCATTCTGATTTCTTTCTGAGTTTTACTGCCAAATGGCTGACAATCTGAATTTATGCACAAGTGACTCAGATTTATGATGGGCTAGGAACCAAAGGAGGTAAAGTAACATAGTCCTAACTGAGGTAGTCTGGTGATTGGCTTTTCCCCTGCTTCAATTCATCCTACACAACATCACTGGCAAAGTGTTCCTGAAACTCTAATTAGATGAGTTCACTCTTGATCAAAGACTTTCAATAGCAACCCGCCGCTTATAGGATAAAATCCAAATTCCCTAACAGAGTCCAGGAGTCCCTTCATGTCTGGCCCCATGAGTGTCTGTTGCCTGATGTAATCTTACATTTTAGACTTACAAAATTATTTCCTCTTCCCAGAATGAAAAGTCTTGTTTCTTGCAACTCTATGCCTTTGCAAATGTCCTCTTCTTTTTTTTTAAAGAGTGTGCTTCCTCAGTTGTTGCACTTAGCCAACTTCTATTCATTTTTCAAAAACTATGTTATGTTTTCCTCACTCATCCCTTCCTTCTTCATGCCTCCTTCCTCTATGAGTTGACAAGGTGTATTTTTTACTATCACCAACACATGCCTTCATCCAAACACTATAAGGCAATTAGCTATTGACATCTTTTCTCCTCTGCAGGTGAGGAGACTCCTTGCGCTAGATGGAGTGCTCTGGCAACTCTGCCCACTTCCACCTGCCAAGCCACCGTCACCCTGGAGCAGCGCTGTGCATCCTAGTCAGGACTGTGTGTCTACTGAAAAGGAGGGAAGGCCACTAACATTTGGAGTTGGACAATAGGGAAAGTATGATAGAAAGTAACATTTCCTATGTGCTAGACATCATGGTGGGAAGATAAAGCCTAATCAAATGGGGGCTTTATCTCTTGAATTTTTACTTCTGAAAGAATACCTGTAATATTTTTTATTATATATATATTTATTATTTCAGGTTAATTGAGGGTACAAAGAATTGTGTTACAATGTTTGCATTTGTTAGGTGAAGTCCCTCCTATAATTGTGTCCCTCCCTCAAGAGGTGTGTCAAGCACCCTAACATTGTGCCCATTAAGTGGGAGCACACCCATCCCCCTACCCTCTCCCTGATCTCTTGTTCCCTCTCCCTTGAATTGGTTTGAGTTTTTCTCTTATGTGTATATGTATTAGATCATCTACTGGCTTCATATTAGATGTCAGTACATAGTATTCTTGCTTCTCCATTCTTGTGATACGTTACTAAAAAGAATGGCACATCTGTAATATTTAATGAATTGTGAGACCTTCTTTAGTGTGATATTTCAGTTTAATGAAACAACCTTGTAATGTAGATCCAATTGTTATCCAATTTTATAAATGAGAACAAGAGAGTCAAATGGCTTTTCTGAGATTTCCTTTCCTTATGAGAGATCTGGAACTGGAACTGAGTGACAAGGTGAAGATAAAAAATCTTTAAATAATGTAATCTACTATTTATTAAGCATCTGCTATTTTCTAGGAATTTTGCTAAGTTCTATACACATATTATCACAAATTTGTAATAAGCTGTCATGATAATTGGGACTACTTCCACTTTACAGGTAAGAAATCTGTGGCTCATTGAGAAAAAGCAATTTTTCTGAGGATAAATACAAAAAGAATGCAGAATCAGTATTTAAAGCTGGATCCAATTGACACTCAACCACCAATATTTCCATCACCCATAATTGTCAAAGTTTTTTTATTGCCCAGTTACCCAATTCCCTTGTGATAGACCAGATTGCCTAGAAAACCACACAGAAAATGTCCCTAAAGAGAATAGGGATTTAAGAGTCTGTGCAGGATGATAATGAGGCAAGGAAAATATCATCCCCTGAAGAGGAGAAATGGAATTTCAGGAATCCCTGTATGTGAGCAGAGAGGATCTATTATTAAAGGCTGTTTTAGGAAGTGAGAATGAAATCACAGGCTCCTCACCTCTTCTGAATCCTGGTTTTCGCACAAAATCATCAAGGAATCATATGATGGGCCCTTTGAAAAAACCTGGGGTAAAACAGAAAATCTGGACACCCTCAGGGTGATGAGTGAACAATATGGTGAATACAGAAAACTATAGCCTTTGAGGGAAATTTAAAAGAGCATGGAAGTTTTAGACAGGTTAATGAGTGATTTTATATAAGCGAGGATTCTTTAGGTAATTGGGTGGGTTCTCATATGTAAGGGGGGAAAAAAAGAACAAAGACCCCAAGGAAAATTAGATTTCCTCTGAGGGTCCACACATAGAAATAATCAACAAACAAGTTTCTTCTGAACTGTTATGAGAGAATAACATCCCAAATGACATGGTGGTGGAAGCCAGTGAGCTGCCCATCATGGGAGATATTCCAGTAAAGGTGGTGTTACCACTTGGTGGGGATGTTGTAGAGAAAATTCAAAAACTGCTAAGGCCTTTAGAATCCCTGCCATCTCAGGCTCCTCTCATTGTGAGAGCTGCCTGAATCCAAATGAATAATGCTAAAACCATATTTACCACCATCATTATCATGTTTCTAGACATCTAGGGAGATAGATGTTGTCTTTGCTGTCTAGATGGGAACATCTAGTCAGGAATAGAATCCAATCAGACTAGGTACCAAATGGACCAGCTACTGGCGTACAGCAAATCTGAGTCCCCTAGGGTAGAAGATGAGTCACAGATTACAGTCATCACTGGTGTTATTACAGCCTCCCCATGCTACACAGCATTGAAATAGGCTGAAAATGTTCTCTCCTTGGGGTGATAAAATATTCCTTGGTAAGCATATGGATTCATTTTGCTAAAGCAAATAAATCACTTGTGCTTTTCTTCTCTCATATTTTTTATCAACAGGGTAAGAACTCTGCCTGTCAAAAATCTGTCTAAAAAATAAGTGTGTATTTCAGGAGGGACTGTACAAAGAGTAAACACTTGGCAGGTCTCAGACCAGAGGTCAGACCAGGTTCAAACATTTGCATATTTCAATGGGAGTTGCAGAATCAAGCCTATCAAAATGTTCACTTTGTGTGTAGAGCCTAAGGTCTAAATTTCCAGCAACTTCTTATTTTCACTGAAGCCATACAGTCAAGAACACAAATGGCTTTAGGTATTGAAGGGAAAACTGCTACTCCAAGTACAAATTCCACCTAATAACTCAAACTGCTATTGTTTCCGTCTTGGGTTTTACTATGTCCAGACTGAGATTTGAATGCTAAATCTAGGTCAAACTGATTGGTTCAAAGAATTCCCAGTCCTAGGGACCTGAAGGTTGCTGTGAAAACACTTGTAATCAAAACTATTTTGCAGAGGTAACATGTACTAAAATATATTCTCTGAAAATATATTTCTGAGCGCTTTCTCTATCAGGTATTCTTCTGGGTATAGGGATGGGATGTGTGAATACAGTGTGGGCCCTTCCCTCCACAAGCTCAGAATTTAATGGTACAAGTATATAATGCCAGGTTTTAAGTGCTATAAGAGACTATTGCTGTCAAGAACAATAGGCAAAGGAAGGAATAATTGACTATCCAGTAGGTTCGGAGGGGAGGTTCATAGGAAAATGTCTCTCAAAAGAATTAATATGAAACCTGTGAGGTGGATGTTGAAGTTTATTTTTTCTCATATAGGTAAAATGTAGAGGGGTATTCCAGAAAGAAGGAGGGAAATCTGCGAAGGTGCCAACATGTGGAAAAGTGTAGTATATTTAGGAAAAACTGAGTTGGACAGGAGATGAAGATGGGAGATAGAAGACTGCAGAGGAAGTGTTAGTCTGTGCAAACACAATTCTTTGGCTGTGGGGAGGCAAAATTGTATTTTTTAAAAAAAATTTTTAAAGAGAGTGATTTGATAAGATGTTATGATTTATAAATGATTCATAATGTGAAGACTGGACATAAGGGAAAGTGTTCAATCTGGAAGCACAAGTAAGAATTAATTACAAAATTTATAAGTTTGATGAAATCTAGTAGTGATAAGCCTATGGGGGACAGACATTCTCATCTATTGTTTGGTAGAAATGTAAATTGGTAGAAATGTCTAAAAAATAAGTGTGTATTTCAGGAGGGACTGTACAACGAGTAAACACATGGCAGGTCCCAGACCAGAGGTCAGACCAGGTTCATTGGTACATTTGGTAGAAATGTACAATTTTTTGGAAGACAATTGGGTAATATGTAGCAATTTAACTTTCAGAGTCACATGCATGAACAACAAAGTTTGCCATAAAAAAATGTGAACAACTTAAATGTCCATCAGTAGGGAACTGGCCATAGCTGCCTGCATGTATACAGTGCAACAGGCTGAAATCACAAAATAGGAAGGTCAATGTACAAATATTAATGTGGAAGAATGGTCAAGGCATATCGTTTAACAAGAAAGTGAGTTTCAGGATAGGTGAGAGGCAGTAGATAAACATAGCAATTGGTAACTATTCTGTTAAGAACAACTAGAAAATCTGAACCAAAACCAGTGAAGGAAGTGAAACATCTAAGTCTACGATTTGGGAAAATAAGAACATCTGCAGAAATAAGCCTGTAGGTTATAGAACTGAGATCTGAGCAGCTGAGAAAAATAGGTCCGAAACAGATTCATAGGGCTAGTGAATGGAGGAGTTCAGATTCTTCAGGCTAGGTTTATGATAAACTCCTTTCATTCTAGTTAAGAAGTTAAAAGTCTGCACGCTGAGAGTAAAGGTCCATCAGAAACACATTCACCCTCCAAGAGAACGCAGTCTAACTTCAAGATGTCTCAGTTTCAAACTGTATTGATCTAGCACAGCTACTGAAAATCAATAAATCTGCCAGAAGCCAATGCATATATTTTCTGAAGAAAAATACATTATCCTAGGTTTAAATTTTATACAGTTTTTTATATACAATGACCAACTTTCAGAAAAAAGTTGACGAGGCCTAAGAGGCGATTATAGAACTGAAAATCAGTAGAAACCTCACACACACAGTTCCATGGGGGGTTCAGACAGTGGAGCTGTAACATAGTAACATTTAAAATATCTATGCTTAATACAGTCAGGGAAATAAAGATAACACTAGTAATTTCAGGAGAAAACTGAAAACTCTATAAAATAAACCAAATGGAAATTCTAGAACTTTAAAATACAGAAATCAAGAAAAACATGTACCTATTACATTAAAACAACTAAAGAAAATTTGTGATCTAAATTATTCACATTGACTGAAGATTAGATAATAAAGAATATACTAAATGATATGAAAATAAGAGAGATGAAAAATACAAAACAATGTGAAAGGGGCCTTAAAAGTCATCTAGACCACATTCATCATGATAGAGATTGGCTAGACATTTATTAACCTCTTTGAATTTTCTTCTGGTCACTAAGATCGAGACTACACTTCTCAGCCTTCCTGAGATTGAGTGTAGCCTAGTGATGGAGTCCTGGCCAATAGCCTATAGGAGGAAGTGATACATATCACTTCCAGTTTTGACCCGCTAAAACACCTCTGTTAATTTCCTCTCTGCTTTTGCTGGGATAATGATGCCCAGGTGACCTTGGAGTCATAAATTGGTTAAATCTCCCTCACCCTAGATTCGTAAATGATTGCATGTAGCACAGCATCTCAACCCTTGCTTCCAAAGGGATTTCACATGAACAAGAAATAAATTGCTATCCTCCTGAGATTTTATAGTTTCCATGTCACAGTAGCCAGCATCGTCTTAACTAATATTCTCAGCCACTCTAGGAGTCTTCTTTACAGGAAACACTGCTAGATCTACCTTCAGATTGAGTAACTATGGGGAAGAAGAATATTCAGCTTTTCAAGACAACTAATTTCTTTTTTAAAAGATCACTTAAAAAAATTCTTCTTGATTTTGTCTTTTTATGAACCTCTTCACTGGACTTATTTATCTGGGATGTCTTTCAGAGCTAGCCCTATAGATACTGAAACCAGACCTCATAAATAATTCTTATTTTGGAATGTGTTTTTGAAAGAGACAATGAAAAGTTCTTTTTCATTGCCTGGATGAATCACCTTGATTATCAGTGTGACTTTAATCTGTAAAATGATGGCATTAGATTAAATGGATCTCTGCTATTCCTTTCAGTTCAGATAAGGTAGGATTTGATTTTTATCAATTAGCTAAAATCTATATCTATATCTATATCTATATATACCAGAATATAATATGAAGTGGAAATTTATTTCTATATCTATTTCTAGTTGAAATGAGAATGTTGAAGATTAGATTTATAACTATATGATACAGAGAGATGAAATATTATTTACTTACACCTACAAAATTCCAAGTTTGCTTTAAGGGGTCATTTCTTCTAGTTTTTCCCTTACTCCTCATCCACTTCCAGCTCCTGAAACTTGAATTTATTTTACTACAGCTCCACCAACTGGACATTAAGATGCCACTTGAATTCCTCCAGTGATGGGGAGGTCATTACATCTCAGTGAAGCAACAGAGTTTTATCTTAGCATCAGAGTTCTGACACATAAATTCTTTTTTATTATTGTTTCAGGTTAATTTGAGGGTACAAAGAATTAGGTTACAATGCTGCCTTTGTTAGGTAGAGTCCCTTCTATAATTGTGTCTCAGCACCAGGAGGTGTGTCATACACCCTAACATTGTGCCCATTAAGTGGGAGCACACCCATCCTCCTCCCTGTTTCCTCATTCCTCTGACCCCCAACTTGAATTGATTTGAGGTTTTCTTTTATGTGCATTAGATCATCTACTGGCTTCATGTTAGTATTAAGTACATTAGCTACTTCTCTATTCTTGAGATTCTTTATTTAGAAGAATGTGTTTCAACTCCATCCAGGTTAATTGACACAGAAATATTAAGAACTGGATTTAATAGTGCTAGAAAATAATTTGACTATAGAATTACATTTTCTTATGTGTGTGTGTGTGTGTGTGTGTGTGTGTGTGTGTGTGTGTATGTTTGCAAACACACAGAGGTCTGACAGTTGAGTTCATGAACTCACCGTAGAACAGTGCTACATACATCATAGCTGAGTATGACTATGGTCACCTTCGAAACACTCCCCTTGGGAAGCATGCATGGTGCCAGGGCCTAGTCCACCCTTAAGAGTGAACTCATTATGGAACTAATTTTCTGGAATGGGCATCAGAGCTGTGTCATATTATCCTTGATGTCCTGAATGTCATCAAAATGTCTTTATTTCAATGTTTTCTATATCAGGGGCCAGATCAAGTGAGCAGGGAGCCAATACAATTATTTCTTTACTGGCTAAAAAGTCCTTCACAGATAGTGCTGTGTGAGCTGGTGTGTTGTCTTGATGCAATAGCCCATTTTTACATACCCCTTTCTCATGCCAAGATTTTTAGTTAAGATTCTCCTGTTTTTCTGTCAGTGTATACTTGGTCTGCTATGCTTCTTGTGACAGTTCTGACAAAGAATTCGACTTAACTTTTGTGATGCTTTCATCAGTTCTGCAGACAGGTGCAAGTTCGCAAACTTAATTGTCAGACCTTGTATTGGCATAGTGGACACAATAGACATGTGAAGAGATCTGTAAACATATATGGTGTATACTCACATGTAGTATAGCACAAGTGCACATAAAAATGTTTATAGACTTGTTGATATACTTACACATATCACATAACATCATTCACTAATCATTTTGACTGTCAGGATATGAAAATCTTAGTTTATTTTTTCCAATGAGCATAAGGCCATTTTCTATGCCCTTAGGAGAGGCAGAAGAAGTCTTTATCTAGTGGGTTTTGCAAGAAGAGATAAAGAGAGATTTTCATGACCCCTTTGCTTAGAGTATTGGCAGGTCTTCCCATTCTTAGAACAGAAAATTTTCTTTTTCTTTCTTTTTTTTTTTTTTCCTGAGACAGAGTCTCACTATGTCACCCTCAGTGGAGTGCCGTGGTGTCACAGCTCACAGCAACCTCAAACTCTTGGGCTTAAGCGATTCTCTTGCCTCAGCTTCCCAAGTAGCTGGGACTATAGGTACCCACCACAATGCTTGGCTATATTTTTGTTGCAGCTGTCATTGTTGTTTAGCTGGCCCAGGCTAGGTTTGAACCCTCCAGCCTCAGTGTATGTGGCTGGAGCCCTAGCCACTGAACTATGGGCGCCAAGCCAAGCACAAGATTTTGTGTTAGAATAGGCCACAGGAAGATACTTAGTTTCAGGAGGGACAATATGGCATCTTGGAACAACCTGCTTTTTCCCCCACTGTGCAACGAATGAGTTAAACCCATTCTCGTCCATTTTTCTGGCCCACCATCATTTCACATCTGCATCATTGGGTGTGTTTGGGGGTCAAGAGTTGTACTCTTACTACCTAAAGTGTCTGAATAATAAAATATTTACGTATCACTCTGATAAGGAGCTGATAAAGTGCCTTATCAGTTATTTAATCTTCACAACTACTCTTAAATTAGATAGGGCAGTGATCTTTATGTCAAATTATAGTTAGGAAAACTATAGTGGAGTTTGTAGTACGCCTAAGGCCACACAGCTTTTAGGGGAGTGAAGTTGAACAGTTCTGAGATCACTGGAGAATTGCCTCCTTAATGTCCATTCGCCCTGTTTACTTATGTTGTGTTTAAAATGGCAAAGTGTTTAGTCTAAAGCATGTGTATTTTAGGTATAGGCATAAACATGTGGCTTAGTTTTGGCAAATGGGCAAACTGAGGTCCTAAGGGATGGGGTTCATTTTCTGAACAAACAGGCTAGGTCTGGTAATGAAATGACTCTCCTTCCTTTTCTCTTTCTGGCAAGCAGATATTTTGTCTGACAATATTGAAACTATCCTGCAACAACAAAAACCATAATCATGACAATAAGAGAGTTGCTATAAGTTAGTCCTTATTTTAAGCTGGATGTTTTTCAGTACTTTCTATAGATAAATCTCATATCAATTATTATTTAAAGATAAGAAAACAGGCATAGAAAGGTGAAATAATTTGTCAAAGATTCCATGGTTAACAGTGATAAAGGTGTGATTTGAACACAACTGTAGTTGGGTTCCAGGTGCCATGCTGAATTTGGGAGAAGAGAAATTGAGGAGAATCTAGGTCTCTGACGACATTACTGATCATCTACGCCAGTCCTGGACACCCACTCTTGGTCAGATTACATTAAAAAAACAAACAAAAAACCTGTCTTTCTTGTGTAAGTCATTGTAATGGGAGTTGTCTTGCAGGTGAGCAATCCTAGCTTCCATGTGATTTGTTATGATACACAGGAGAGAGCCCTGGGCTCTGTGCCAGGTGAGTTTGGTTCAGGGTCAAGTTCAAGGTCTGCCAGGTAACTACCTGTGTAATATTGACAAAGTCACTTCAGTTCCCTAGGCTCAGTTTCCTCATCTTTGAAAGGAAAAGGAATGAGATTCCTTTTCTAGGCCTTGTTAAGTCTGTTCTTCTGAGATTCTTATGTTTCCCAGTCTGCCATATCCTACCCTTGGATGTGTTAATTGCTGCATAAAAGAAGAGGCAGGAAGCAGAGTTGCTGTGTGAGGTCTCTGCACCCAGATAGCCATGGCAGAGGCATATCACATTCGAAATTCACCAACACTGCCCTTTCTCCTACAACCTTTCGGGATTATCAGTTTGTTAAAGTCACCCGAGAAACCAACACATACTGAACGTGATACCTTAGAGACCTGTTTACCTTATTTTCTTAATTTTTCACTATTTTGTGCTAAACTATTCACCGGGCACATGCGTGTCTATTTAATTTTGTTAAAAAGCCCTGCAAATCCCTGTTATCAGCAATAGCAGGAATTATCAAGAGGAGTTTAGCTAAGAGAAGACAAATTTCTCAGGCCAATTACACATAGTAATTTAATTTTGCTCTCCCAAGGTCATTCCTCAGAGATGTTAGATTCACTATAAATCACCATGTTAGTTTTGATCTGAGATTGTGTGCATTAGCAAACTGTCCACAAATCACAACAAAATAACAAAAAGTTCCAAACACATACACAAATAAGTTCTGGTGATAAGGTAATGGAAGGCATAAATATGAAATAAATACTGAAGCTCTCTTATTTATGAGTGCTTAGGTTTTCTATTATCATAGATTGTTAAAAGTGAACTGGAAAAATGCAGTTTTCAGATTGACTTGAAGGGTGGGTAGAATCAGAGGCTAATCGAGTATACTGAGCCACACTGAAGCACAGCAATCATTCAGTCCAGAGGTTCTCAATGTTTATCATACACTGGAATCACCAAGGGGGCTTTTAAAAATCCCAATGTCTGGGTTTCATCCAAGACCATTTAAAATCAGACTCTCCATGGGTGGCACAAAGGTTTTAGCATATTTTAAATCTCCCAGGTGATTCCATGTACAGCCAAGGTTTAGAGCCACTGGCCTCAGCCAGATTCTCTCCTCTTGTTCAGGGGAGAGGCTGAAACTCGATGAGAGAAAGTGACGTGTCCAAGGTGTCATGACGCTTTTCCAGCTCAGGTCTGCTGATTCCTGTCGTCTTGGTCTTTGTTTTCCATCATGTCATAGCCACCTCATGCCCTGTGATTCTAATCTTGGGGGAGGAGGCGAATGGTTAAGAAAAAAGAAATAAATTATACTTTCTCAGTGCCTACATCACTAAGTATGGCCAGATGCTAAGCACTTTCATAGGCGAGTAAATTCAATCCTCAAATCTAGGCTATTTAGCTGGTAGGCACAGGATAGTAATAAGGAGTGGTAATATATTCAAACAATTCTATGGACACTGGTAAATAATTCTTGGCTAAAGATACTTGCTCCTTCTCTCCTCGCTATCCTTGTTCCCTGCTTCTTCTTCTTTTTTTTTTTTTTTACTGAATTAATGTTTATTAGAAAAACTTGGGTATTTTATAGGAAATTGTACTCCTTTAAGTTTTTTTTTTAAATACATGTATTTTATTATTCTTCATTACATTATTCCCCCCCACCCCATCCGTGATAAGACAGAATTGATTTACAGAAAAGAATACAGAGAACACCAAAGCTCCTGGTAGTGGGAGAGATTTCAAGTAGGGAGAGAGAAGCTCTCTCCGTTCCTCTCCCGGTCTTTCCCTGTCTCCTCCTCTAGGCCTCTAGC
>CAUYRH010102224.1:0-11657 GCA_963574655.1 Perodicticus potto | reverse complement strand
TACAGGCGCCCGCCACAACGCCCGGCCATTTTTTGGTTGCAGCCGTCATTGTTGTTTGGTGGGCCCGGGCTGGATTCGAACCCGCCAGCTCAGGTGTACGTGGCTGGCGCCTTAGCCCGTTGAGCCACAGGCGCCGAGCCTACATCGTTAGTTTTAATTGTAGCCTTTCACAAAAGAGAAAAGTAAACCTTAGTGATATTATGTGAATCACTTAAGATCACCTAGAGTGATAACCAGTCCTAGGTCATGAATCGAACATGGGGCCTGGTGCTTGACACAGAGTTAGGTGCTCACACATTGCTAATGGGATGGCAGCATACATTTTGCTAATAACCTGTACTGCATTGCTGCTTTAAATTTCATCAACACCGTATTGTATGTAGGTGAATTTTCTCTCTTGGGCCTGTCTGATTTGTGCATGTTAGTAATAGGGATTGGTATTTGGGAAACTCTGTACCTGGCGTAATATCTGGCACATAGTGCCCACTAAACACGTTTGAATTAGGAAAGACTCATAGTAAGGGCTGAAATTTCCATTCCTGTTTAAGTTTTCATAGCCTATTATATGTAAGTCCACTTTAATTTTGGATGCAAATATATTGAATAACTTGGTGAAATTCCATTGTTCAGTATTACCTGGACAGGGCCTTGTACATTTTCCTTTCTTTTCTTCATTTTTTTTTTTTAAACTCATGTTCTAGGACCTTAACTATCACTCTGTTCATTCAACAATGCCCAGGGCTTGCTTGCTGTTATGATGAGAGAATATTATTTTTTTCCTTTTAATTTTAAAGAATTGTGGTAAAATACACATAACTTAAAATTTGCCATCTTAAACATTTTGCATATACAGATCAGTGATATTAAGTACATTCATATTGTTATGCATTGATTACCACTATCAACCCAGAACATTTTATCTTTCCAAATAAAACCCTATACCTGTAAACATTAACTCTGCATTTCTTCTGTCTTCAGTCCCTGGAAACCTCCATTCTACTTTCTGGATAAGACAATACGTACTTTTTTTTTTTTTTTTCAGTTTTTGGCCGGGACTGGGTTTGAACCCACTACTTCCGGCATATGGGGCCAGCACCCTACTCCTTTGAGCCACAGGTGCCGCCCGACAATACATACTTTTTTTTTAGAGACAGAGTCTCAGACTATGTCACCCTCAGTAGAGTGCCATGGTATTATAACTCACAGCAACCTCAAACTCATAAGCTTAAGAGATTCTCTTGCCTCAGCCTCCCAGGTAGCTGGGACTACAGGCGCCCACCACAAGGCCTGGCAATGTTTTTTGTTGTTGTTACAGTTGTCATTGTTGTTTAGCAGGGCGGGTTTGAATCTACTAGCCTGGTATGTGGCTGGTGCCCTACCCACTGAGCTATGGGCGCTGCCCGACAATCTGTACTTTTAAAACAAGGCCCTTTCGGGTGGTGCCTGTGGCTCATCGAGTAGGGCGCAGGGCCCCATATACCGAAGGTGGCGGGTTCAAACCCGGCCTCGGCCGAACTGCAAAACAGAAAAATAGCCAGGCGTTGTGGCGGGCACCTGTAGTCCCAGCTACTCAAGAGGCTGAGGCAAGAGAATCGCCTAAGCCCAGGAGTTGGAGGTTTCTGTGAGCTGTGTGACGCCACGGCACTCGACCGAGGGTGATAAAGTGAGACTCTGTCTCTACAAAAAAAAAAACAAACCAAAAAAAACCAAGGCCCTTTCCTCATCTGATCTGAGCCTCAGTTTCCTTTTCTATACATTGTAAGCTTAGACTAGATCTGTGTTTTTTAACTTCTTTTAAACCAATGCCTATCCTAGCACTCTGGGAAGCTGAGCGGTGGGGGTGTATTGCTTGAGCTCAAGAGTTTGAGACCAGCCTGAGCAAGAGTGAGACCCCAACTCTAAAAAAAAAGAAAGCCGGGCGTTGTGGCAGGTGCCTGTAGTCCCAGCTACATGGGAGGCTGAGGCAAGAGGATCACTTGAGCCCAAGAATTTGAGATTGCTGTGAGCTGTGACGCCACGGCACTCAACCCCAGGGTGACTGAGTGAAACTCTGTCTCAAAAACAAACAAACAAAAAAACCCAATGCCTCCTTTTGAGAAATATGAACTCCCAAATCTCCTGCCCCCAAGATTTTGATATGTTCCCTGAGCAGTGCCATACCTTTTTGTTGAAAGTTTATGTGATTTTTTGGTTCTTTCCAAGGTGATTTTTCTGTGAGGAAAGACTCTTTAGAGGACCTCTGCAGTGAAAGAGGTGGTATTGCCTTGAGAAAAAACATGGTGATATTGGTGTGACCCATTTAAGACCTGGGTAGAAATGAGATATATTAGGAGGGTGGCACCTGTGGCTCAGTGAGTAGGGTTGCTGTAGTCCCAGCTATTTGGGAGGCTGAGGCAAGAGAATCACCTAAGCCCAGGAGTTGGAGGTTGCTGTGGGCTGTGATGTCATGGCACTCTACTGAGGGTGCCAAAGTGAGGCTCTGTCTCTAACCAAAAAAAAAAAAAAAAAAAAAAAAATGTTAGGAGGCCAGGGATTCATTTGTTTTTTAATTTAATTTTGTTCATACCCATCTATTCATGTGTGTTCGTAAAGTTTGTGGAGGATGAGTATTAAGATCTAAAGTTCACCATGGGATAGATGGCCCAGGATCTGCACATCCGGAATTAAAACAGAGCCTAACCTTCACTAACTTCATGGTAAAGGTGCCTCTGCCATGGGTACCCTCATAAGTATAAGCATACTTATAGGAACAGCAGATTGATTTCTTTGTTTAAGATGGAGTCTTGATCTGTTGCCCAGGCTGGAATGCAGTGGCACAATCATAGTGTTCTGTAACTTTGAACTCTTGGGCTCAAGTGATCTTTCTGCTTCCATCTTCCAAGTAGCTGGGACTACAGATACTCACCACCATGCCAAGTTAATTAAAAAAAATTGTTTTTGCTAGAGACAGGGTCTTGCTATGTTGCCCAGGGTGGTACTGAACTTCTGGCCTCAGGAGATCCTTTGCCTTGGCTTCCCAAAGTGCTGGGATTATAGATGCAAAGTCATCATGCCTACCAAACAGTGGAAATATTTATTGAGTACATCTTGCAGAGAACATGTTTTCACACTCCTTGCTCGATACAGGGAGCTCATTTAATCTCAGTAACCTTTCATAAAATTCAATTTTTTTTTTAAATTCAATTTTTTATTTTGAGATACAATTACAGGTTTGTATTAGTTGTAAGAAATACTACAGAAAAAGCCTGTGTAACCTTTGCTCAACTTCCCCAGTGGTACCATCTTATAAAATGATAGTACATTATCAAAACCAAAATATTGACTCATGAACCCTTTAAGGTATATGTTGTTATTCCCATTTTTATGATTAAACTGGGGGTCAGGGGAATGTACAGGCTTGTCCCAGTTCACCTACGAGTTGAATATCATCTCTGACTACCAGGGTGTGAAATTTCCATCTGACTGTGTAGGGCTGGGGGCAGCATTTGTTTGATTGGTTATTTGTTCATTCATTCATTCCTTTAACAAACATCTATTGAGTAGCCAGATTCTTTCTATGAAAGTTATCTAATTTGATTCTTTTTTTTTTTTTTTTTTTTTGTAGGGACAGAGTCTCATTTTATCGCCCTCGGTAGAGTGCTGTGGCGTCACACAGCTCACAGCAACCTCTAGCTCCTGGGCTTAGGCAGTTCTCTTGCCTCAGCCTCCTGAGTAGCTGGGACTACAGGCGCCTGCCACAACGCCCGTCTGTTTTTCTGTTTTGCAGTTCGGCCGAGGCCGGGTTTGAACCTGCCACCTTCGGTATATGGGGCTGGCGCCCTACTCGATGAGCCACAGGCGCCGCACTCTAATTTGATTCTTAAAAAAGTCAGCACTTTATTTTTACATCTGGAAAAACTAGCTCAGAGAGATTATAAAACTCATTTATAAAGGAGGGTCAGTATATTCATTTGTATAATCCCTCCTTTTATGCCAGGTACTGTGCTAGGCACTTTTCATCTGCAGCCATCCACAGAAGGCAACTGTGGTTTTTCTTGTTTTCTTTTTTTTTGTTGTTGATACAGAGTCCCACCCTATGCCCTGAGCAGAGTACAGTGGCATCATAGCTCCCTGCAACCTCAGACTCAGGCTGTGGGCATCCTGCTGACTCAGCCTCTGGAAGCTGCTGGGATTACAGGTGCTCACTGCAGTGCCTGGCTAGGTTTTTCCATTTTTTTTTAGGAGTTGAGGTCTCATTTTTGCTCAGGCAAGTTTAGAACTTCTGAGCTCAAGCAATTCTCCCTCCTCAGCCTCGCCTGGCTGTTTTTTTGTTTTTTTGGTTTTTATTTTTGAGACAGAGTCTCACTCTGTCCCCCTGGGTAGAGTGCTGTGGCATCATTCACAGCAACCTCAAACTCCTGGGCTCAAGCTGTCCTCTTGCCTCAGCCTCCCAAGTAGCTAGGACTACAGGTGCCTGCTACTAGCCCAGGTAATTTTTTCTATTTTTATTAGAGACCGGGTCTCCTTGCTTAGGATGGTCTAGAGCTCCTGAGCTCAAACAATCCACCCGCCTCAGCCTCCCAGAGTGCTAGGATTACAGGTGTGGACCACCGCACCCAGCAGGAGGCAAGTTTTATCATCTTCCTTATTTTGTAGCAGGAGAGTTCAGGGGGACTGGAATTCAATCTAGATCTGATTCACTGTGGGTTTTTTCATCATATCCTGGCAAGGGGGTGGGGGCAATTATTCATATGTTCTTTCATTCATCCAATAAATATTTTTGAGCATTGACTCTATACCCTATCTAGTTAGGTGGTGGGAATAGAAAGATAAGCAGCTCCATTTCTGCAGAAATTTTAAAACCGAGTCCCAGAGACCAAAAACGCGCAGTTGCAGGACTGTGGTGAGAGCTGAGAGTGAAGGGAGCACAGTGTAAGGGATTAGTAACACAGCCTGCGCGGGTGCGGGGGCTCACCCTGCCTTCCAGGTAGGGAGCTTCGGGATTCCTGCACCCCAAAGAGTGCCAACAGCATTCCGGCTGTGCGTCTCAAAGCCTCGTGTTTGCTCTTTGGACAGGGCCTTGGACATGAGCGTCCCTGACTATATGCAGTGTGCCGAGGACCACCAGACCCTGCTCGTGGTGGTCCAGCCTGTCGGCGTCGTCTCTGAAGAGAACTTCTTCCGCGTCTACAAGAGGATCTGCTCGGTGAGCCAGGTCAGCGTGCGCGACTCCCAGCGCCTGCTCTGCATCCGCTACCGGCACCACTACCCGCCCGACAACAACGAGTGGGGCGACTTCCAGACGCACCGCAAGGTCGTGGGCCTCATCACCATCACAGACTGTTTCGCGGCCAAGGACTGGCCGCAGACATTTGAGAAGTTCCACGTGCAGAAGGAGATCTATGGCTCCACCCTGTACGACTCCCGGCTCTTCGTCTTTGGGCTCCAGGGGGACATTGCGGAGCAGCCCCGCACCGACGTGGCCTTCTACCCCAGCTATGAGGACTGCGAGACGGTGGAGAAGAGGATCGAGGACTTCATTGAGTCGCTCTTCATTGTGCTGGAGTCCAAGCGTCTGGACAGAGCCACCGACAAGTCTGGGGATAAGATCCCCCTTCTCTGCGTCCCATTTGAGAAAAAGGACTTTGTAGGACTGGACACAGACAGTAGGTAAGTTTACCTAGAGACTCGGGTTCCTTGGCTTCCCGGTTTACATGAGAAGGGAGAAGTTACTGCAGTAAGGTGTAGAAAGGTGTTGCCCGCTGGCTTTTCAAACCTGGTTAGCCCGAGTCTTTCAGGGTTAGCAGTGCGCTAGGGCCCCTCTTCCAGGGGTATCCTACCTGGGGCTCCAGGGAGCTGCACCCAGCGCAGGGGCTGCAGCCATTTGCTGTCAAGCACTGGAAATGAGGCTGTTTGGGATATCCTGTGAGTGAAATGCATACCAGATTTTGAGACTTACTATTGAAAAAAGAATATTTAATATCTTCCTAGTATTTTGTTTTTGTAGAGACAGAGTCTCACTCTTTCACCCTCAGTAGAGTGCTGTGGAGTCACAGCTCACAGCAACCTCCAGCTCTTGGGCTTAGGCGATTCTCTTGCCTCGGCCTCCCAAGTAGCTGGGACTACAGGTGCCTGCCACAACGCCCGGCTATTTTTTGATGCAGTTTGGTCGGGGCCGGGTTTGAACCCACCACCCTGGGTATATGGGGCCTGTGCCCTACTTGCTGAGCCACAGGCGCCGCCCTCTTTCTAGTATTTTTTATATAAATGTGTCAAAATGTCAGGCACGGTGGCTCACACCTATAATCTGAGCCCTGTGAGAGGCTGAAGCAGGGGAATTACATGAGCTCAGGAGTTGGAGACTTGTCTGAGTGCGAGTGAGATTCTGATTGTGTGCAGGGAGAGCCTGTAAGCCAAGCGGCTTCCAGAGACTGAGGCAGGAGGATGAAATGCAAACTTGGCAGCAATCGTGTGCCAAGAGGGGACCCTTTTGCCAGGGAAAGTGTGGTGTAGCTGTGTCACTCACTGACTATGTGGACGTGGGCAGGGTGAATCTATCCTCTTCTGTAGGAGTGATCCACAGGTGAGGGTTAAAGGACACAATGTGCCTGCTGCAAAGTAGGTGCTCAATGTGTTTCTTGAATTTATCCAAGGTCAAACAGTGACTCTCTGGTTGTTGGTAAATCTGGGGAGAATATATCATAGAATTAAGAAAACAAAGTCCAAGTCCAGCCCTAGGAGTTGGAAGCACAGAGTAGCCCTCACACCTGTGTGTAGCCCTTCATGGGGTCTGGAAGGAATTTTTTCTTTCTCACCCAAATGTGTATTTGACTTAAGAAAAGGGAACGTGGTGGCGCCTATGGTTCAAAGGAGTAGGGTGCTGGCCACATATGCTGAAGGTGGCCGGTTCATATCCAGCCCCAGCCAAAAACTGCAAAAAAAAAAAAAAAAAAAAAAGAAAAGGGAACGTGACATATCGTAAACCAGATCTATGTTTAATCCTCATGGCAGCCCTCTGATTTACTGTGATTGCTCTGCCTGGCTGCTGCAGGGCAAGGGCAGAAAGGTTTAGAAACCTGGGCAGGCACTGAGCAGCAGAGCTGGTATGCTCACTGGGTTTGCCTCCAAAGTCTGAGGCCTTCCCACCTTACCTTGCTGCACACAGGTATGCCTGCTATGCCTCATGAAGAACCCACCTTGCAGGCTTGGCGCCTATAGCTCAACGGGCTAAGGCGCCAGCCACGTATACCTGAGCTGGTTGGTTCGAATCCAGCCCGGGCCTGCCTAACAACGATGACGGCTGCAACCAAAAAATGGCCAGGTGTTGGGCAGTGCCGGTGGCTCAAAGGAGTAGGGCGACAGTCCCATATACTGGAGGTGGCCGGTTCAAACCCAGCTCTGGTCAAAAACTGCAAAAATAAATAAAATAAAATTAAAAAAAAAAAATGGCCGGGTGTTGTGGCGGGTGCCTGCAGTCCCAGCTACTTGGGAGGCGGAGGCAAGAGACTCTCTTGAGCTCAGGAATTGGAGGTTGCTGTGAGCTGTGATGCCATGGCACTCTATCTAGGGTGACAGCTTGAGGCTCTGTCTGAAAAAAAAAAAAAGAACCCACCCTGCAGTAAGGGTGGGCAGGCAACTTCATTTTTACTTTTTCTGGCTTTTTTTTTTTTTTTTTGAGACAGAGCCTCAAGCTGTCACCCTGGATAGAGTGCTGTGGCATCACAGCTCACAGAAACCTCCAATTCCTGGGCTCAAGTGAGTCTCTTGCCTCTGCCTCCCAAGTAGCTGGGACTACAGGTACCCACCACAATGCCTGGCCATTTTTTGGTTGCAGCCGTCATTGTTGTTTGGTGGGTCCAGGCTGGATTTGAACCCGCCAGCTCAGGTGTACATGGCTGGCGCCTTAGCCTGTTAAGCCACAGGCTCTGAGCCCAGGCACCTTCATTTTTATAAAGTGGTACTGTATAATGTGCACAGTATGTGTTTTTTTTTTTTAGCCCATTGAGCCGCAGGCGCCAAGCCAATGTGCACAGTATGTGTATTCCTTTGACTGGTACCTTCCTCCTTTGCCAACATGGGACACTAGTGATGTTTTTTATTCACCAACTTCTTGGTTGTGAGGTTGTAGATTTACCAATGAATACTAGCTCTCTTGCCACCACACCTTTTTTTTTTTTTTTAAGAGACAGAGTGTTACTCTATTGCTCAGCCTGGAATGTGCAGTGGTGCGATCATGGCTTACTGTTACCTTGAACTCCTGGGCTCAAGACATCCTCCCACCTTATCTTCTTAAGTAGCTGGGACTATAGGAGCATAGTACCAGGCCCAGCTAATTTTTAATTTTTTTGTAATTTTTTTGTTATTATGTTGCCCAGGCTAGTCTTGAACTCCTGGCCTCAAGTGATCCACTCACCTTGGCCTCCAAAAGTGCTGGGATTACAGGCATGAACCAGTGTACCCAGCCTATTTTGCCTTTCAAAATTTGTGCTCACAATTGAGCAGGAATAAAGAAAGTGTATTGGGATGTGGTGCCTCACACATAGTGGATAATAACTGACCAGAGTTTACTGAGAACCTTCTTGTGCCAGGCACAGCCCCAGGCACTAAAAATACAGCAGGAAGTAAAACTGCCCTCAGGGCTGCTCTTTCTACTCTAGGGCTCAGTCATCGTTTGGGCTTCAATGAGGTAATGACTCAAGTGACTTCAAATCAAATACATTCTCCTTTGATAGCTGCTAATTGGTTATGATTGGTTATGGTTTCACTGCTCCACAGTTCCCTAATTTGGAAGAGGAGATTTGGTGCAGGAACAGAGGCTTGCTGTCACCTGCAACTCTTGGTAGGAGTGAGGAAAGTGTCTAACCTCAGATGAGATAATATTTTGTAGCTCAATAGGAAATTTCTAGATGTTTGTCCAGGTTTGATTTGACATACTGGCCACACTGATAGAGTCTATGACAGATAATTATACCTTCAGGTTCTAGACTTCCCAGTAACACTAGGTGCAGATGTATTTTACCTAGAAGTTCACATGTTCCCCTGCTCATTAAATCCCATGGTCAGTTCTTGTAATGTGGTGTTGTAGCTATCAAAGTTATTTTTGTTCTTATGTGTTTCTAATTTTTGCTTGTTCCTCTTTCTTTTCTTTTTCTTTTTCTTTTTTTTCCATCATACTGCCCTGTGAGTGTGTTGTTGGGTCTGAAAAGGTAGGCTGTGAACACATTGCATTACAAACAGCTAGATTTCCCCATGTGCTGCCTTCTGATAGCCTTCATCGCTTTAAACAAAAACTTGCTGCTGCCTATATCCATATGTTAACTGAGTAGTTTGTTTGTTTTTTATATGTTTTTAATTTTAGCTTCTTTAGCATACAGGCTAATGGGGTCTGATATTTGTTAAAATATTTGCTCTGGGACAACTTGTTTGGTCTTTAGTGGTTGGTAACAAATAAGCCTTTATTAATTTTTTTTTTGAGGGAGTGAAATGCTAATTGGTTTAGTTGGCTGCAGAAGGATTTTTCACAGCATATTTTAACTGGGAAGGTCTAAGAGTGCCATGCCTTGCTTGGCCTGGGCTTCTAAATGAGCACATCTGGCACGTGATTCCCGGCCGTGGCTGCGCTGTGCATGGGGTGAGGGAGCAGCTGGCACAGGAGTGTGCTGGCGGCAAAGGGAGCTGTGGGAGGGTGCGTCTGCCCGCTGTTCTTTTGCTTTTGCCTTGAGCATGCTATTTCCCCTTTGCCTTCACCTCAGCAACTCTCCCCTATAAAGAGGACAGAGGCCATTCTAAAATTGATACTAGTCTTTTGCCTTCCCTTTATGAGGGCTGAAGTGTAATTTTTCTAAGTATCATGAAAACATGGCCTTCTCCTAAATAGGCAGTTCATTTAGATCTTAGGGACATGAGGACCTCTGTAATTGACCACCGTTTCCTCTCTGTACCTGCCTTGAGCATTCAGAGCCAGAGTTGCTGTTCACCTATGGCCATTTTACAGGCCTTTACTTGTACCAGACTTATTTTCTCTTTAACCCGTGAAGGCAGGGAGGCTGTTTCTGTCTGTTAAGGATAATGACCATAACTGATGGCACGTTGTTTGTTTGCGTTACTGACCTAGACTCCCCAGCACCTATGGTCAGTCTGTAGGACAGTCTTTGGCTGACCTAGTGCCCACCCACCCCATTTCATCTCACTGCAGGGAAAGGTTCACACTTTTGTACTGTCATTACCAGTGTGCTGCCCAGGGGCCTTGTTTCTTCTTTAGTGCTCTAGTCTGAGTGTGGGCACTTTCATTCTTCATTTACTTTGTCTCACTTGAGACAGGCCAGGCTTTCTGAAATATGTCATCACATTCTGGGGTGGGAGGACAAAAAAGAAATTAAAGTAGCAAGTGTAAGAAGTAGGAGCTGTTCAGCTTGGAAAAGGCCAGGCAGGGATCCTGAACTGGCTGATTTATCCTGGGCCGCAGGGCCTTTCCTGCTGCCTGCTGGATCCCACGACCGATGTGAGGACAGTTGATCTGGGCTCCCCTCCTCATCTGCTCTCCTCTGGCAGGACTGTCACCAAGACCATTACCTAAGAACTCTTCTGGACATCAGGCCCTTCAGAGTCCAGCACAGGAGGACTGTGAATCTTTGTCCTCGGTTGTCCTCTTGGCCTCCCCTGTAGCAGCCTTTTCTAAGAGACCTGTGCTGGGATAGCCCTCCCACATTACTGAGTGCCCTCCAGAGTGACTCAGCACATACTTACTGGGTGCTTGCGGTGCACTCTGCTAGGTGCTGGGGAACCAAGTCAAGACGTGCTTTAGAGACAGAGGTGAAGAAAAGACGATGACAGAAAGAGGAAACCAAGTGTGATACTCAGGTTTCTGACGGGAACAAATGGGGATGTGGCGGGGCAGTTTACTACAGTAGGGAAGACTCGGAGGTACGTATGGATGTGCTCTTCCAAAAATTCCATCAGTTTCTTTCTTTCTTTGTTTTTTTTTTTAATTGTTGGGGATTTATTGAGGGTACAAGAAACCAGGTTACACTGATTGCATTTGTTAGGTACGGACCCTCTTACAATTGTGTCTTGCCCCCAAAAGGTGTGTCACATAACAAGACCCCCCCCTTCCCTTTCTGTGCTCTTCTTTTCCCTCACCCTTCCCTCCTTCTCTCTCCCTCTGCTGTACCCTTTCCCCCACCCCCGGTGTCATTAATTGTCCTTAATTGTCCTCATATCAAAATTGAGTACATGGGATTCATGCTTCTCCATTCTTGTGATGCTTTACAAAGAATAATGTGTTCTACTTCCATCCAGGTTAATACAAAGCCATTTTTTAAATGGCTGAATAGTATTCCATGGTGTACATATACCACAGCTTGTTTTTTTTTTTTTTATTTAGAGACAGAGTCTTACTTTGTTACCCTTGGTAGAGTGCTGTGGCATCACAGTTCACAGCAACCTCCAGCTCTTGGGCTTAGGTGATGCTCTTGCCTTAGCCTCCCAAGTAGCTGGGACTACAGGTGCCCGCCATAACGCCCGGCTATTTTATTTTTTATTTTTTATTAGATCACAGCTGTGTACATTAGTGCAATCAAGGGGTACAATGTGTTGGTTTCATATACAATCTGAAATGTTTTCATCTAACTGTTTAACATAGCCTTCATGGCATTTTCTTTTTTCTTTTTTTTTTTTTT
>CAUYRH010102220.1:0-46177 GCA_963574655.1 Perodicticus potto | reverse complement strand
AATAGGAATCTCTGAAATTCGTTCTGTCCAATATATTTGTGCTATCTGATATGGTAGTCACTAGCCACATGGAGCATGCAAATGTGACTTGACCAAGAAATCATTTAATTTTAATGTTTAAAATTAGTAGCCACATGTGCCCAGTGGATATTGTACTGGATGGCATACACAGTGGCATTTACTAAAAGGATGATATAGAACAACCCAGTATGCCAAACTTCCTCTTCTATCTTCTGCAGATCTCATTGCCCACCAGAAAGGACAGATAGAGAAGCAGCCACCATTTGAGATCTACCTATGCTTTGGGGAAGAATGGCCAGACGGGAAACCCTTGGAAAGAAAACTCATTTTGGTTCAGGTGAGAAGATAAGGATATGTCAATAGCTCTTCCCCTTTTTGCCAAAGCTGTACTTGCTAGGTCTGGGTTTAACCCTGGTTAAGCATCCCTCAGTCTGTGTGGGTCTTAATCTCATCTGATGGGGTCCTTAAAGGTGGTGTCTAATTTAGTAGAGACCTTATCTTTCATTCTCTTATTGACATTATAGTCTTGTTGAAACCTCAAAGGATATGACCCTTTCCAGTTTTACTTAGAAAAACCCTTTGAGTTGCTTTTAAAAACATAAGCTTATTCTAGGAGGGGACAGCAAGAACACTTGGGTTTGGCTCCCAGAATTCTGGCATGAGGCATGCAAGAGATGACATTTGGTAAAAGTCTTGCTAAGTAAGCAATCCTTTAGGCACATGAGTGATTCTGCATATAGTTTTTTTTACCTTCATTTTAACTAAGATCTAGAGCAGGCCTTGATAGGCAGTCTGGAAAGATGAAGGGATATTCTGTATTAAGACTTTTTGTTTTGAGGCAGGGTCTCACTCTGTCACTTGGGCTAGAGTGCAGTGGTGTGATCATAGCTCACTGCAACCTCAAACTTCTAGGCTCAAGCAGTCCCCCTACCTCAGCCTCTGGAGTAGCTGGGACTACAGGAACCTGCTACCATGACTAGCTAATTTTTCCATTTTTCGTAGAGATGGGGTCTCGCTCTTGCTCAGGCTGGTCTCAAATTTCTGGCCTCAGAAAGCAATCCATCTGCCTTGGCCTTTCAGAGTGCTAGGATTACAAGTGTGAGCCCCCACACCCAGCCTCTGATTTAGACATTAGACAAGGGACTTCCCCAGTGCCTCACTCTTCCCTTCAATCTTGAGTCTATCCTGCTCTTTAAAAATAGCTTTCCTGGCTCAGTGCCCATAGCTCAGTGGCTAGGGCGCCGGCCACATACACTGGTGCTGGTGGGTTTGGACCCAGCCTGGGCCTGCTAAAACAACAGTGACAACTACAACAAAAAAATAGCCTGGTGTTGTGGCAGGTGCCTGTAGTCCCAGCTACTTGGGAGGCTGAGACAAGAGAATCACTTAAGCCCAAGAGTTTGAAGTCGCTGTGAGTTGTGATGCCATGGCACTCTACCGAGGGTGACATAGTGAGACTGTCTCAAAAAAAAAAAAAAAAAGCCTTTTCCTCAGCAGATACCTGTGTCCTCTGTGTCCTGAACAGGTCATTCCAGTGGTGGCTCGGATGATCTATGAGATGTTTTCTGGTGATTTTACACGATCCTTTGACAGTGGCAGTGTCCGCCTGCAGATCTCCACTCCTGACATCAAAGATAACATTGTCGCTCAGCTGAAGCAGCTATACCGCATCCTTCAAACCCAGGAAAGCTGGCACCCCATGCAGCCCACACCCAGCATGCAACTGCCCCCTGCACTGCCAGCCCAGTAATCATCAATACCCTTTGCTTCCTTCTCTTTTTTACAATATTGTACATACAGGATATTTTTTATTATTCACATTTAACCAGCTTTTGAATGTCTCTTTTCCTTAACAATGTTAGAAGTCTCTGATTCTCCAAAATATGCCTAGATTTAAAGTTGATTTAATTTATGGAAAAAATCACTCTCAGACTTTTGTTTACTTTTTAAAAATTCCTAATGGTAGTATGATATAGTAAAAAGAGATTTGTCCTGAGAGTTTGGACACCAGGGTTTAGATGCAGCTTTGCTTCCTATGTGACCTTGAACAAGTCTTTTAAACTGTGAGCTTCAGATTTATTACTTATAAAGCGATAGAATGGAATGGTACCTGGAATCGCATTCACCTTTAAAACTCTGACTTGATGAGTTTATTCTACTTGTACAAGAGGCAAAATCGCCTGGAACAGAACCCTTCTGCATTGCTTTTGTACCACATTTTTCCCCCTTGCTTTTATTAAAGTTCCCTCAAGCGCTAATTTGTCTAGAATTGAGCTCTGTTTGACCTGTTCTGCTAGTATAGTAAGCTTGCTCCCTGATGGGGGAAGTGAGAAGGAGAGGAGCTGGCTGGTTGCTTAGGAACCAAGCTTGATATCTAAATAGAAGTGGGTGCCAAAGTCTGAAAGTCACCCAGCCCGTGGAGTAAAGGTTCGTAAATTTGGCTTCTAAAGGGAAGCTGTTAACACAGAAAATCTAGGAATTTTGTGGAAGAATGGGTTGTCAGGTATTTGCCTTGTCACCACTCAAATACCACTGTGCGTGTGTGCATGCGTGCATGTGTTGGGGAGGGGGTGATGAGAATATGACTTAGGTGGCAGCCTTTAGAGGCAGGAACTCTCTATTTTTATTTTCTTTTCTGAGGAGGACCTAGGAGTGAACTGGGCATCTAAGATATAGCCCTGTGACTATAAAAGGGACAATTCCCCCCTGTTGAGAGACTTTTAGAGTCTTTTTGTCATTTGGATATTTTGAAGTTGGGAAGAAATGGAGTGTTGGGTGTGTTAAGGCCAGGGTTAAGAAGGGCTGGGCAGTGCTCTTCTAGAAAAGGATCACCTAGCACAAACCTGCTTGTCCTCCTTGCTTGGTAGAGGTATCTGGGTGTGAACAACATAGAGAGGTATAGAATAGTGTCGATGTATCTGTCACAATTGGTTCTACCTAGTAACTTCTGCTCATTCTCTGACCCTTTTCTATCTTTTTTGAAAAGATGAAATTATGCATAATTTAAACTCCAAGATCTAAGTGTCAAACACGCTTCTGCTTTCTGGTCGCAGGCCCCAATCTTCCTGAATACTGATATTTGTTTGCATCAGGACATGGAAAGGAAGCCCATGTCTAATTTGCTACCTTTCAACTAAGCCACTTCCTAAGTTTCAAAATAGTTGAAAAGATGAGCCAGTTTTATTTAAAAAAACAAAAGTTCAACTCAACTGAAGGTGACAATGGGACTTACTTTATTTAAAATGTTTTAGACCTTGCTTTTAGGATCTATAAGACTCATCACAGAAATTGTTATTAAAAGCATAACCTGTCGAAATCTGGGTAAAGGACAAGGTGCCCTGCTTCAAGGAAATGTTGGGCTTTTAGAGACCAGGAAGCATACAAGGCATAGAAACGATATATTTTTGACCTTGAAGTCAAATCTTAAGAGATTCAGTCTTGGAGTGTGGCTGCCCTATTTGTATATGGAAGCTCAAAGTAAAAATAACCCACTGCAGGCAACTTGGGAGGGCAACTGTTGAATCTGGGCAGGTCTCTTTCCCTTCTGTGAAATGCTGAAAGCCAAGCTGTCTAACTGGATGGAGCCCAGATAATGGGAGCTGGTAAAGGGTGTTGAGAAAGTGCTAAGAAGTACCAGGCTTTTCGTACATGATTGTAATGAAAAGTTTACAAAAGTGTCAGAGGAATGGATGAGTGGTTTATGTGGTCTTAACTACAGGTGTGTCAAAAATTGCCCTTAATGTCGCCATACATAGGAAAATGGGCAGTTGTGGCTAAACATAACTTTATTTACAAAATACTCACTACACATGTTTTTACAAAGAGGTAGCCAACACAGAGAAGTGGCACAATCATAGCTCACTAAAACCTCAAACTCCTGGGTCCAAGTGATCCAGGCACACATTGCCACATCTGGCTAATTTTTCTTTTCTTTCTTTCTTTCTTTCTTTTTGTAGAGATGGGGGTCTTACTGTGTTATTCAGATTGTTCTAGAACTCCTGGCCTCAAGCATTCCTCCTGCCTTGGCATTCCAATAACGCTAGGATTACAGGTGTGAGCCACTGCACTGGCTGGGAGTTAGATTTAATAATAATTTCTCTATTAAGTAATTTTAGCTTCCAGAACAGAAAAAAAAAAGTTTTACAAGTTTCAAAAAGCTCTGTAGCATTACTCACAGGTGAGGATATTCAGCAACACTTGTTGCTTGTCTTGAGCTATGTTTCACCTAGAAAAAAACCGCATTTTTGCAAAGGTGTTTATTAAGTGCTGTGAGCCGTTTGTGGTTTGCCAGTCAGGTGGGACATCGGACGTCACACCACCCAGGTAGGACTCGCAGCGAAGCAAAACGAGAGCGGCCGGGTATCGCCAGGTCCCGCCTCCTTTCGTTCACTTCCGCCCCAACCGGTTCTACGCAGAAGGATAGAGCCGAGTTCTGTCTGGCCGGAACGGGAGGGCCATAGGGGAGCATTCTGCCTGCGCTCAGCCTGACCCCTACGTCGCTGTGACTGCGCGGGGCGCGCGCGCGACCGGATGACGTCACGAAAAAGGAGAAGAGGCGGAGCCCGAGTGGGTGCGCAGGCGCGCTGGGCCGTGTTTGCGGCGGGACGCCAGGGACTAGACGTCTTCCTTGCGTCACTGAAGAAGCCGGAAGGAGGTCTGCAGCCCGCCGACTTGCCGCGGAAGTGGAAGAACATCTGTGAGCTAACCTTTACCTCCCAAAACAAATCTCTCGTATGCTCAGGTGTCGGCCTGTGGATTGAGGGGGGGGTCCATTTTCCCAGCGACCTTGGATGTCGAGCAGAAGGGAAAGGCGGGGCCAGCAGAAGTTAAAATACGACCCTTCTGCGTTTGTAGCGGATTTCATTTACTTTTGTATCTCAGGATGAAATGGCTTTTAGTTCCACATTCTGGGACACTTTAGTTTAATTATATAGCTGTCCTTACAACTCTTCTCCTTGGCAGGAAGAGAAGGGGAAGTTGGCAGTGAAAATACATTTGGAGCCTATAGTTTTGTCCCAGAAGGGCAGTTTTGTGTGAAATGCTTTGAATTTTTCCAGAGACTGATTTGCCTCTTTCTTCTGTGTCCCAAACTCTTTAGGATTTGAATCAGAGAACATAATTTGCAATGGGTAAAATTTAGAATAGAAGCTGGATAAAATATAAATCTGGCTATAAGGCTAGAAAAATGCACATCTGGGACAAAGGGAGACGAGTCAACGAGAGAAATTAGGTAGCATTGGTGACTCCATCTTGGGTGAGCTGTATCAGCATTTCAAAGCAGAGGAGGGGACAAAATAACATTTGGGAAATGCTTTACGACTGAATGGGAAGACTGTTGGCAAGATTCTTGGTGTGTCACTGGCTGGTGTTAATAATTCCCTGATACTGCTTTCTTTCTAGGCCCCTGCTCAAGTATCTGGAGCTGAAAGATGCAACCCAGGGAAGGGCACTGTGGCTAGCTAAGGAGGTCATGCTTGATGTTCCTGTTAGATCAGATCTCATGTCAACACCAAGCCCCCAGCTGCTGGTGGCAGCTGCTCAGCAGACCCTGGGCATGGGAAAAAGACGATATCCACGTCGTGCTGTCTGCCTTCACCTTGCAGGAGAGGTGCTGGCAGTGGCCCGGGGACTGAAGCCAGCTCTCCTCTATGATTACAACTGTGCAAGGGCTTCAGAGCTTCAGAGTTATCTGGAGGAGCTGCAGGGACTGGGTTTCCTGACCCTGGGACTTCACATCCTTGAAATTGGAGAAAACAGCTTTATTATCAGTCCTGAACATATATGTCAGCACTTGGAGCAGGTGCTGCTTGGTACTGTAGCCTTCGTGAATGTTTCCAGTTCCCAGCCTCACCCTTCTGTCTGCTCCCTGGACCAGCTTCAGGACTTGAAGACCCTTGTGGCTGAGATCATCACACATTTGCAGGGGCTACAGAGGGGTCTATCACTAGCAGTCTCACTCAGCAGGCTCCATCCCTCAGACTTGAATCTCTGTACTGTATTTGGGATCCTCCTCGGCTATCCTGTCTCCTACACCTTTCACCTGAACCAGGAAAATGACAGCTGCTTAGCCCTGATTCCACTACGAGTATTCACTGCCCGGATCTCATGGCTGCTAGATCAACCCCCAGTCCTGCTCTATTCCTTTAGTGTCCCAGAGAGCTTGTTCCCAGCCCTGAGGGACGTTGTAAGCACCTGGGAGAGGACTCTCAGAATCCGATTTAGGACTCAGAATGACTTTGCTGACCTCAGCATCTCCTCTCAGATAGTCACACAGCCAGCTGTGGCCCTCTGACTTTAACTCTCCTCCCGTGTAGAAGGTACTCATAAATGATCATCTCTAGGTTGGGGATGGTATATAGGAATCATTCCAAATGCCACTTCCTAGTGTCTTAAGTGACAGAATGGTGTAATCAATTGGCCACGTATGCAGAGTGCATGGGAATAGGTGATGGAGGTGGTGGTAGCATTGGCAGTATGTATTTGTCCTTTTTATACTAGGAAGACCTCACTGGATAAGAGGAAAGTTTAAAAGCAAGATGGTAGAGGACAAGTAGTACTTTTATGAGAGCCTGGTAAATATACCTGCTGTATATGGATAGTGTCTGCCAGGAAAGTAGAATAAATATGGGCTCTTTTGCATGTTTATATATAGTCCAATTGAATTTGGCTGAAGAGAATAGATCAGTATGCTTAAGTGACATGACACTTGTGATTTGATATATCATTCAGCAATAAACCAAGAGTTCTGAGGAACAGTCTGGTCAGGTGACGTTTATTTACAGTTGGTTACTAAAGTAACAGAGTCAGGAATCCCAATTCAGCTTGCTGTACCTCTCTCTCAGATAAAGAAAAAAAAAATAGAAAAGAAATCCCAGTTCAGTTGGGGAAAAATCCAATCTGTGAAGTTGCCAGACCTGAGTTTTTCACTGAGTTGCTTGTTTCTAATTGTCACCCAAGGTAGCTGTCACAAGGTATTCAGCTCATCAGGTTGTCTTTGTTGGCCAGGAACACTGCCAGTGCTGTAACAATCACCACCATCAGAATTGGGAGCCATTGGCCACATTGCCTCTGTGCAGAGGGTGAGGGAGGCAGGAGAAAGCAGCCATGAGTTGGGTGAAAAAGATAAAGGCAAAAATAATCCTCCTTCTTGTTCTAGCCCAATAGAAAACCTTGGGTTGGTGGAGGAGAAAAAACTTTTTACTTCCTACTTTCTGTCACTTCCCTTGGGGATAAAATCACTTTACCAGTGGTCCCTGGCCCAGGGAACCATATCCAGCAAGATCCTGATACTTTAATGCTGGTATGAATAATCAATAACTCAGAAAAATTATATTGTCTGTTCATATGCCTCAGTTTTTTTTTTTTTTTTTTTTATTAAGATGGGGTCTTGTCTGTCTGCCTGGCTGGAGTGCAGTGGTGTGATCATAGCTTACTGCAAGCACAGACTGAGCCTCCTGAATGGCTGAAACTACAAGTGTGCCCCACTGTGCTTGGCTAATTTTTTTAATTTTTTTTTTTCTTTTGAGACAGAGTCTCAAGCTGTCACCCTGGGTAGAATGCCGTGGCGTCACAGCTCACAGCAACCTAAAACTCTTGGGCTTAAGTGATTCTCTTGCTTTAGCCTCCCAAGTAGCTGGGACTACAGGTGCCTGCCACAATGCCCGGTTATTTTTTTGTTGAGGTTGCCATTGTTGTTTGAGCTTGTACGGGCTGGGTTCGAACCCGCCAGCCTTGATGTATGTGGCCGGCGCCCTACACTGAGCTATGAGTGCCGCCTAATTTTTTGCGGAGATAGGGTCTTGCTTTTTTTTCAGACTAGTCTTGGACTTCTGGCCTCAAGTGATCCTCCTGCCTTAGCCTCCCAAAGTGCAAATATTATAGATATGAGCCACCATACCCAGCCTGTGTCAGTACTTTTGATCTTCATTTGTCCTTGCCACCATGCTACCATAGACTAAAAGAACACCCTTTCATTTTTTAGCTTATAGTCTTTCCATTTAGGCTAAAGAGTACTATGAAAGTTGGGGTTGGATGTCAGTATTTCTTTTCATGGTTGCCATTCTGTCACTATGGATTTTTTTTTCCCTAGTCACTAGACAACCAGGGACACTGTCAGTATAGTACTAAACCAAGTGCAGTGGGCTAGGGTAGGCCACATGTTGGCATGGGCTGATAAATTTTCTATGTAAGGCTTGGCTGAAGAAGGGATTGTCCCACTATTATCAAGGGGGTTATGGGTGGATAGACCCTCTTACTGTGGGAGGTGGCTGCTGGCTCTGTTTCAGTTCTTCTCGACAGTGCTGCAGCTTACGCAGGCAGGAGAGATACTCGTCACTGAGGTTGTCTAACTCTGAATGTAGTTCTCTGCACTGGGGAAAATATCACCAAGGTCATCACCATCACTTTTGTCTAGGACAGAGTCCAGGAAGGGGAGACTATCTTGTGTAAATTACTCCTTCATTTATTTGGCATTTTTATGTCATCTTTCCTTCCCAGTCTTTCTTGTAGATTTGAATTTGTCTTTCTGCTGTCTCATCCAGTTTATCTGGAATGTGTTCATTTAAACAGTTGATTATAATGCATATTAGAATATGTTTATATATGTTAAGTTCTTTTATGTGAGTGCTTTGCAAAGCCCTCTGACTAGTCTTTTCATGGTTGTGAGTGAGTGTGAGTGTGAGTGCTTTTGCAAATGGGGGACACCAAAAAGTGAAGTTCTTAGAGCATAAAAGACCTAGCAGTGACCTTAGTACAAGTCTCTTTTCAGGAGCTAGTTGCACATGTACGTTTGTGGCTATGTAGAAAGGAAGAGTATTATTATATGAAACTTTAAGATACTCATGGGACAATGTTTGAGAAGTTAATGTTTATTAAATTGTGTTTTAGTCTGACTTTCTAAAAGGTAACTAATAAAACCTCGAATAGGAGTTGGTATAAATAAGGAATGGAAGAGATTGACAAGTCAATCCAATAGCCAAGACATTTTAGGCAGGCAAAAGAATACTTGCAGGCACCCTATCACAATTTAAACTTTGAAATCCCTGCTGTTTGTCTCCCAGTTTCCCCTGGCACTCTGCAGATGAGCCCCTCACCATCTGAGTTCACTTTCTCACCTCCTTTTCCTTGTCCTGGAGCTGCAAAGTCGCCTTTTGCAGCTGGTCTCTGAGATCCCAGTCTTTCTCCTTCCCTGTGCCCTCAGGTTCCACTTCTTTATTGAAGGACTTTGGACTCCACACAGGCAAAGCCTGATCTAAAAAAGTAGCCAAATTCTTAATGAGAGTGAGACTACCCCTCTGAGGAAGGGCCTTGTCATTGAGTGAGAACCCTAGGAGTGGGGGAGGGAAGGGAAAAAGGGAAGGCCTGCCTTTGGCTAGACTGAATAGAATGGAATTCTTTTGACATAAGAACTCCCTTTGGGACCCTGCTAAGCCTGGACAGACAGCTGGAATTTGAACTCTTTGAGGATAAAGTTGTCACTTTGCATCCGCACTCTTCTCTAATGCTAGATAATTTTAATGATTATTTACTAATTGAAGTCTTTGCTTGTATGTCACATCGTGACTAGTTTGTCAAGTAGGTTTGCTGGATGCTTCATTAAAACCCCATTTTCCCTTAATGTCCTCTTTTCAGAGTTGTGAAAATGGGAATCATATCCTAAAATTTATCTTGTAGCCAAAGATGGACTAGGAGTCAGATGTTTTGGATTGTTGTCTTAGCTCTGTCTTTAATTTGTGTGACCACAGACCTTATCCATACTATATGGCCATACTGATTTATGTTTTATTTATTATATCATATCCAGTAATTGTGAGGAGAAAATGAAAGGTCATGTGTGTTGGGTAAGAGAAGTACTATTGCTCCTTTCATCTATATGATGAGTTCTCAGGAAGCTTGGGTGCCAGACTGTACGGCCAGGAGTGAGGTGATTTTTGCATGCTACATGGTTTGGGAGTTGGATATGAGTTGGAAAATCAAGTGTGTAAAAATTGACATGAAATCCTGAGTTCAAAATCAATTTATTGAATTGTTCAACACAGACATATGCTTTCAGAGAGAGTAGAAATCTGTTTTTCATGATTTATTTACCTCAGGATAGATGATTAACTAGTTGAAATGTCCTCAGAGCCAATATTAGTCCATAAAAAGTTCCTCTAACATTCCTGACTTAGACTCCCAGAACTGAATGGGACTCCCAAGAAGTCATATAGTCCATCCCCCTGCCTACAGGCAGGCAAGGAGAGAGCACCATCTTAGAATTTGTGGTAGTAAATTTGCTGACCTTTCTTTGTTAAGAGATACTCCTGTTCTTGAAGCTGTAAGGATTGATTCTGAAGCAGATCTGTTGGAAAAACACAAGGAACTTGTCTATGCTAGTGTAATTACTATAAAGAGTCTCTACTCAAACTCTGTTTTTTACCTTAATTATTAAAAGCGTTTCTTTCTGTTACGGGTTGAACTTTATCCCCCAAATTTATATGTCGAAGTCCTAACCCCTAGTACCTCAGATTGTGAACTTATTTGGAGATAGGTTCTTTACAGAAGTAATTAAGTTAAAATAAGGTCATTAAGATGGGCCCTAATCCAAATGACTGGTGTCTTTATAAGAAGCGAAAATGTGGACACAGTTATGTTCATGGGAAAGATGATATGAAGAGACACAGAGAAAAGATGGCCATCAACAAAGCCTAGGAAAGAGGCCTGGAATAGAACCATTCATAAAAGCCCTCAAAAGGAACCACCCCTGCCGACACCCTGAATTTGGACTTCTAGTCTCTAGACTGTCAGACAGTAAATTTTTTTTTTCTTCAAGTAGCCCAATCTGTGGTACACTGCTATGAATATACCATCCTTATATCTCTTCCTATTATTTTTTTTATCTTCAAGTCTCTGCTTAAATGTGACCTTAGAATAAAGACTTTCCCAGATAACTATATAAAATAGCAACCCATTTCCCCTTTACCCTGCTTTGCTTTTCTCCACAGCAGTTATGACCTGATACTTATTTATTTGCTTTTGGCATCTCTACAGTGGATTTTAGAGCTTACTTAGATTGTAAGCTTCCTGAGAGAAGGAACTATCAGTTTTGTTCATTACTTTATGCTCAGTGTATATATCTAGAGCACCTGATACTTAGGAGGGGTTCAGGGGATTTTTATTGAATGAGTGAAAGCATGGTTTTGCAGTGACTTCCTACTTATCCAGCTCCTGCCCTGTAGGAGCTCCATGTCCACCACATTCTTCCTCCCTATCCCCTGAAGTTACTCTGCTTTTGTACTATTCATTGGTGTTTGCTTAGAGCATCTGTTGGGTATCAGAGTTTAAAGTGGTAGACAAATACAGGGTGTCCTAAATGTCATGCACATAAACAGGGAAAATGGGAAATTATAGCTAAATGTACCTTTATTTACAAAATATTCATTACGAAATTTTATAAAATATTTCTTGTTGACAAACTGAAAAATATAAAATATAATATAGGATATGAGTTTGTTAATTTTTTCTATTTATAGTGACCTTTAGGACACCTGATAGTATAGTTATTAAGTCATGTTCTCCAGCTTTTCAGAAATTGTCAGATTTTCTTCTGAGACGTAGTCCCTTTTCCTTTCTGGTCTCAACATGAAGTTTGAAGTAGATGGAGGCATTTGTAGTGTGAGCTTACTTTCTAAGTCATTCCTAGTGACAAAGGTGTATGTGACATTTCATGTACATAAGTTAGCATACATAAAATAACTACCCTACAATACCCAATACTTTTTAAAATCTGCTATTCTAGGGGAAATTTAAGTGGTCATCATTGGTATGGAAGGAGAAAAGGAAAGAAAAAAAAGAAAAGAGGCGAATATATAAAGCTATGTAATGAACTCGCTTCATAAGAAAAGAGTCTGAAATGCACAGAAGTAGAGGATATGTTATGAACTCGGCCCCCAATCCCTCTTCTGGATGCCTTTTGTAGACCTGGAGCCCCAGAATACCAAAAACCCACCTGTACCACTTTCAGAATCTGTAAAGGGAACTTACTTTGCAACTGTTGTACTCTGGTCACCAGGGCAAGTTTCTCCTCCTCTGATTTCCTTAGTTGATCTGAAAATGAAATAAGGCAAACCAAAATAGAAGAACTCAAGACTTAAAGAACTCCCCATGTGGGAATGAACATGAGTAACAGGTGCTGTCTTGTCTGTGGCCTCGAAGACGTGTGAAATGGAAGTTGTTTTATTTATCCCATTTCTGGAGAGATCAACCAGAAGGCCAAGTACCTCGAATTTTGTACTACTATTTTTTTTTTTTTTTTAAAGGAAGACCTTGGGGTTGAAAGACTTCAACAATGTTGGGTTGAGTTAAAGATTGTATTTATGCACTACCTATTCCTCTTTATCAGCTGACACAGGCTGTGACTGGGAGACGCTCACTGTCTCTTATGTTTCAACAGACCTTTCCCTTTCAAATTAGGAATGTGGCCTTGATGGGTGTAACTGATGTGGGAGCAGCTATGATCTGGCCCAGAGGGATGGGCTGGAAAAGAGAGCTCAAACAACAAAATACTCTAGTGTAGTGAAATTAATTTTCAATCTTGGATGATTAAAACAGCCCTGCCTCTCCTCTAAGGTAAAATGAAACCATAAAGCTAGCCAAGCAAACAAACAAAAGGCCAAGGACTTTCTCTCCACCCAGCTGCTTTATTCTTAGCTCTCTCAGCCATGCTCCCATGCTCCTATCGCCTGCAGGGAGAAGGGTACCTTGTAGGTCCTGGGTATCTGAGCTGCACAGGTCTCTGTCTCCTTGTAGGCGTTCAATCTTGGCCTGTAGTTCCTGGTGCTCATTCTCCAAAAATCGCAGGGCCTGGTTCATTTGTAAGTCTCTGCTGTCTGCTCCCTGGAAGGGGAGGAGGCAGGGCCCAACCAGAAGGAGGTCAGTGCTGGGGTGGAGGTTGGGGGCAGGTTCCATAGAAGAAGAAAATTGTAGAATTTTAGATACAGAAGGAATGTTATGGAAATGAGAAAATAGGGAAGTTTTTTTTTTTTTTTTTTGTATTCTTCCACTTGTTCTGCTCTGTTCCTCATTTACATTTATAACAGTGCATTAGGTGTCTGATATTCCTAAGGGACTTGTGGCTTGACATGTTAGTAAATCACCAAATTATTTTAGAATTCCAATTCATCACTTTTCTAGATGTTTTCACTTTCTTTTCTCATGCTAGTGCTATCAGTTTTTTTGGGGGGGGCGGTTAGGGCCATTTATCACAAAGAATTAAGTTTAAAAAAACCCACAACTGGGCTCGCCACCTGTGGCTCAAGCAGCTAAAGTGCCAGCCACACTTACACCTGAGCTGGTGGGTTCAAATCCAGCTTAGGCCGGCCAAACAACAGTGATGGCTGCATCCAAAAAACTGGCGGGCACTGTGGCGGGCGCCTGTAGTCCCAGCTACTTGGGAGGCAGAGCAGGAGACTCGCTTAGCCCAGGAATTGGAGGTTGCTGTGAGCTGTGATGCCACGGCACCCTATCCAGGGTTACAGTGATCCTGTGATAGAAGGAGGTTAGTTAATTTTTCCAAGATGACAGTTTGGCAGCTGATGGAACCCTTGAGATGTCACGGTCTAGTATAATCACTTTGCATTGGCAGATGTGTCAGTTAATATTCAACCTATAAATAAATTAGTGACATTTGTTCTGTGGCAATGGTGGGCAGTTCTGAGCTGGATGTTCTGAGCTGGATGTTCTGTGAGGCTGGAGTTGGAGACTGGGTTGGTATATAACATTTGTAGGCTGAGAATCCTAGCCTACGCCTGTGTATTTAGGTGGTTACGATTCCAGTGAACACCTGGTTCATTTGCATGAGTGGTGCAGATAGCCTTGCTAAACTCAAAGTTAGATTTCAGAGCCAAAACAATGAGTTTTACAGTACAAAGTGGACAGTGAGTGAAGAACTGAAAGCCAGATGCTCCCAGCTGCCTGCGAGGCTCCCAAGCTGGGAGCGGCTTCTCACATCACCATCCCTCTCCCCACCCTAGTGCCTGGTACCTGCAGTTTGGACTGAAGCACGTGGAGCTGGCTCTCCAGCTCTCTGTGCTGGCTCCCTAGGGTTCTCCAGTCCTCCTTCAAAACTTCGTACTGGCTCCTCCATTCTTCACACTTCTGCTCTGCCAGGGCTAGGGAGCGCTAAGGGAGATCAGAGAGGAGGGAGTTCAGGGGGTTGGCTGGCTCCCTTGCTCCCCAGACGGCCCTCCGGTCCCCAGCCTCATACCTGTGTGCTCTGTAGCTGCTGCTCTGCGTTCATTTTCTCCTCCAGCACTTTCTGCAGAGACTCCTTGGCCTTCTGCTCATAGTTGTTTTTCTGGTCTTCCATCTCCAGTAGCACCTTTTTCATTCCACAAGGGGCATATTTCTGTAAATTTGATGCAGTTCAACAAATACACATTGAGCATCTGTGTGCCAAACACTGAGGTGAGATACAGTGTGAAAGAAAAGAATGAATGAAAAGAAGTTGATCCTCATCCCTGGAGCAGAGATACAGTAACCTGGTGGTGGGCATGTTTTGCAAGGCTAGAGCTAGCAGGGAGAATCCCACTGGCAATGTGAGAGGTGGCAGGTGGGGTGGGTGGGGTTGGGCATAAATAAGCAGTGCCCTAGGCTTCCTTAGGCCTTCCACAGGCCTTGAAATCCAGTATGTCCAAACAGAACTCATCTTTTTAAACCTGTTCCTTTGTCCTTTGCTTCCTGTCTCAGTGACCAGCAGCATTACCCCTCCACGCTCCCAAGCCTAAACCAGGGAGTCAACTTTAATTTCTCTCTTTCTCCCAGTAATTAGTTGTTATTGAACCTTGTCAACATCCTTATACCTGTCTCCTCTCTATCTCTACTGCTACTTCCTTAGTTCAACCTCTCATAAATTTATATAGATTCATGCTGTAGTCTCCTTGTCTTCAAGCCTTGCCTCCTTTCAAATCCTGCAGTTAGAGCATTCTTTCTAAAACGCAAATCTGATCATGCCACACCCTGTATAAATCTTCTGATGGATTCTCAGCTTTCTAAGGATCACATCCAAACTCGTTGGTATGGCTCCTATTTACAATCCTAGACTTTCATCTCATGCTCCTTCCACCTAAGCTGAACTACTTGCAGATGTCCTAAGCACTGTGCTTTTTAGTCTGTGTCTTTACCCATATGGTTTCTTCTGCCTAGAGTTGGCTAACTTCTGTTTATAGGCTAAGTATCATCAGTTCAGATAAATCTTAACCAAGTATCTCCACCCCCCAGGTCCTTATGGATTAGGTAGCTTTTCTTAGTGTTCGTAGTGTTCACGTAGTAGCCTCTGTGTGCCACTATTGTTCCACTCTACTGACTCATCTGTCTCCCGTTCTGGCTTATAAACTCTTTTAGGGCAAGGAGCATGCTGTTGCTGCTTTTTAAAAAAATATTTGTAGCCTCCCTACAGTCCCTAGTGAACTCAAGTGTTTTTAAATTAATACATTTGCATTGTAAAATTACTCCTGGCTTCAAGATTAAGAGACACAAGAGCAACTTTGCAAATTCACTGGGGATCTTGCCTATCCCTTGCTTTCATCTTTATGCCCTGTGATTTTGGTAGAGGCAGGCAGCTTTTACTGTCAATTGTGGGTTACTGATTGGGTGAGCAGTAGTCTAGATGATGCAATTGTTTGCATTTAGCTTTGGGATTGTCTGAAAATTTGGATTTAATGTGGTCTTACATTTTTGGAACAGATTCAGGAGTTACTTGGTTGAGGCCGTATGTGGGGCATATCCCATGCTGGTCACTGGTTAAGTCTTATCCTCCACTGAAAATGAATGGACTGGCATTCTGGATTATATGTTGTTCTCTTATGACTTTGGTTGGCTTTATTTAGTTCATAAGAGCCTGACAGAGCAAGTCATAATAAAAAAATAAAGTTGTGGACCAGGAAACCTATTCCCTGTAAGACCTCAACTATGTGGTCTGGACTGTCTTCTCTCCCTAACTCCAAATGGGAAGTCTGCCCGCTCTACTCCATTCTCTTTTTGACATCTCCTCACCTGTCAGAGATCCATCCCTTCTCAATTGTGAAGTTGATCTCTTTCTATTTCTTGTAATCCAAGATTAGGCCAATCAAGAGGTTACTAATGCTGGATAACAATGTTACAGAAGAGACAGGAGTCACAGTCTTTAACTTTCTGCCGAGGATTGCTAGAAAACTAGAAAAACATTGCCCATGGAATTTGCAAGATTGTAGTATAACATCTGACTCATCTGCTCAAAGATTGGAGTTTGTGAAGGTCTGTCTAGGTGTTATGAGTCTTTACCAAGGCCTCTCCTTACAGTTTCAGGTATCCTCAAGGTTCCCATGGAGCTGACAAAAGTGGTTAATGCTGGGATTTCTTCCTTCTTGGGGTGCAAAGAGAAGAATACTGGGAGGGAGGGAGAGGAGGAGGAGATAGCAGATGTAGTGAGTTAGGGACTAAAGTGAAAATGGCCAACCCGAGACTGGGTAAGTAGGAAGGGGTGTGTTAATCTCTCTCTGGTAGTATTTCTAGAAAGTAGGATTGATTTTCAAGGATTCTTTCTTCATTCTGGATTCCCAAGCTGAAAGTGTCCCCCAGAATGCTTACCTGGGTACAGGTGTATAGCTGGTTTTCTAAGGATCTCAGTTTGCCTTTCAATTTGTCTTCATTAAGCTGACCCTGGAGCAAATGGGAAGATTTAATGAGTTTGGTCCAAAATATAGTTGGCAAAGAGTTATTCTGTATTGTCATCCTACTGGCCATCACAATGAACTCTTTCAGGAGAGAGCAAGAGCAAAGATGGCAAAAGATGTTGGGTAAAAGAGGATCTTCTCTTTTTCCAGACAAGGACAAGAAAGAATCAGACTGTCTTACCACATCCTCTTTTTTTGTTTTTTTTTCTCTCTATAAGTCTTTCTCCTTCCCAGATCATCTTTTTACCTTGAAGTTCTCTATCAAAACCCCAGGGTATTATATCAGGGGACCACTGGAAGGAAAGCTTCTAAGCTGTCTTTTCTCTCATTACCTCCCTCCCCTGTCTATGCACTACCGCACTCCTCCCCTCCTCTCAATCTTATACCTGGACTCTTACCTCTGAAGTATAGGCCAGTAAGACTAATGAGGTTTCCCTTCCTAGAGGAAATATGTATTTCCTCCCTTAGCCCCTATGAGGTGCTGAACTGTGCCTCCTCAGAGTTCCTGTGTTGAAGTCCTAACCTCAAGTACCTCAGAATGTGACTGTATTTGGAGATAGGGTCTTTATGTTTTACTTTTATTTATTTATTTTTTTGAGACAGTCTTGCTCTGTCACACTGGGTAGAGTGCCGTGGCGTCATAGCCCACAGCAACCTCAAATTCTTGGGCTCAAGCGATTCTCCTGCCTCAGTCTCCTGACTAGCTGGGACTATAGGCGCCTGCCACAACGCCTGGCTATTTTTTCTATTTTTAGTAGATATGGGGTCTCACTTTTGCTCAGGCTGGTCTTGAACACCTGACTCAAAGGATCCACCCACCTCTGCCTTCCAGAGTGCTAGGATTACAGGCGTGAGCCACTGTGCCTGGCCAGAGATGGGGAGGTCTTTAAAGAGAGAATTAAGTTTAAAATAAGGTCATTACAGTGTGCCCTAATCCAACATGACAGGAATCCTTATAAAAAGAAGAGGTCTGGACATCGGGGTGTACTCAGGGAGGATCACTTGAAGACACAGAGAGAAGATGGCCATCCAGAAGCCAAGGAGAGAGGCCACAGGAGAAACTAACCCTAATTAACCTTGATCTCAGACTTTCAGCCTCTAGAACTACGAGAAAACAAATTTCTGTTGTTGAAGTCCCCCAGTCTGTGGTACTTAGTTATGGCAGCTCTAGCAGATTAATACATTCAACTCAAGACGAGACATTTTTTAAGAAAGCAATAAATGGAAGGAGAGATATAAAAGCTGGGTGGGGGTGGCAGGGGATGCCTGGGGGCTTCCCAGAATGTCACATTCTGTTTACTCATAAGCCAGGTCTAATAGTGTTTTGGACATTCCAAGAAAGATGCTAGTCTTGGGGAAAGAGTGGAAAGAGGACAGCCTGAAAGGCCAACCTCTGGTTTCTCAATTCTTCAGTATTTCACCTGAGTAGTTAACAGCTTCCTTCCTGCTTTGTTGTTCGCTCCACTTTCAGACTTGTCCCTTTTTCCCAGGTAGGGGTTTTGTTCTTCCAGCCTTGAGTTTCATTTAAGGTGTATTAGTCTATGGAGTTAGGCAGGAGTGTCATCGATGAGAGCAAGTTTTCCAGAGAAAGGGCCATGAGTCTCTAGCAGTAACTAACTGATTTTCATATCCTTTCTCTGGCTTTTACCAACCAGAGCCTGTGGGACACTTATATGGGGTCTAGAAATTCCACTTCTCTTTAGGCCTGAGACATCACAGCCATTCCTAGTCAGAAGATTTGGATGTTTCCAACCCTCATAATGTTTCCAGTCTATAGTGGGCTGGTGGCAGAGGAGGGGACTTTGTTTTGACGTCTGTCTCCCTCAGTGAGTTTCAGGGTGCTGGGGGAGGCAGGAAGTGGTATCTCACAGCTCCTGTTTTGATCTTGTTTGGCTGACTCCTCTTCTAACCGTGGGAGCCAGGGGTGCCCCCACCCATTCTACTTCCTGTGTTACTCAACTGGGCCTTGAAAAAGCAAAAAGCTTGGCCAAAAATAATTTTTTAAAGTGCCTCCTGCTATTAATGTTTTTCCTAATGTCTCATGTGAGAGAGAGCTGGGAGTCAGGGATTTGGCATCTAGAATAACCACAGGGCTTTGGGACAGATAAAAGGGATGGACAAAGGCTTCCACTGTTTGGGCTTTGAAGTAACTGGTAAAACAGCTGCATTCCCCAGAGTGGCCTGTTCATTGTCAATCCACAGGTCCTGAAATCAACTGGCTGCATACCCACCTTCCTTGGTCCAGATCTTCTGACTCCATGCGTTTTCCTTTGCCCAAACTCTTACTACACAGAATGCAATCAAACCCACTAAGTTTAAGGTTTGCCTTGTGATAGTTTGGTAAGAAAACAGGCCCAAGGCAATATTCCTAAATTTTCCCAGGCTCCCACTCTTTTTGGTTATCTCCTCCCTATTCTGTAGTGTGCCTTTAATCCAATATTTTGCCTCTTCCAACTGTTTTTGTATTTTAGCCTAATCCCCGATTACTTTTCCATTCATGTTGCAATAGAAGATAATTCATGAAAGCCCCCTCAGTGGGGATGAAGGGCCACCCAAGTCTGAGGCTTGAACAAAATGTTTTTTCCACAGCTCTGCTTTCCCGGACTCCCCAAGGCAGGCAGGAAAGTTGCATCCAAGTTGTTGCAAATGGGGCACATAGTTTCCTGGCCTCAGCTCCAAGTTTTCTCACACCGAAGCCCAGTGTGTTACAGTGTGTGGGAAGAAGCACTTTGACAGGCCTATTGCTAACCTTCTAGGCAGTTATACCCTGGGGCCAGGGCTCACAGGGCACAGTAACCACCAGTGGGAAAGAGAGCAAGGTGGAGGCCATACACACCTGGTTGCCGGTCTGAAGGCTTCAGCTCCTCCTCCTGCGTGGTTTTCTCCTGTCTCTGATCTGTTCTCCAGAAGCACCACCACCTCACTGCAGAAGCACCAGCCCACAGCTTCTCTCTCTGCTCTAGCAGAGGCTGCTTAGGGCTTGCAGCCAATCCCCTGCTGTGCTGTCATCTCAAGATCTCCCTTCCACGCTGCAGATGTTAAAACCCAAGTGTGCCGGTGTTGAGCGTTTGCTTTCTCTCCTGGCTGAGCTGCTTCTGCTGGGAAGGTTGGACCCTTCTCTGGAGTCTCGGTAGTGCTCCAGGGCCTTTCATATCCAATAGACCTGGAGTCAATGTGGAGGTAGAACTGTGGGGTTCTGATAATTTTGTGTGAGTTCCTTAGCACATGAAGTTGGAGATTCAATCCATTGAGGTCAAATGGAAAAAAATAAAGATCTGAACCAATTCTGGCCCCTTTCTTCCAGTACCACAGATTGGGGCTGCCTTTGCGTTGAAGTCGAGGTATTCGTTGGAGGGATGGAGAGTTGTATTGTTTTTGAGGAAGCAAGAACTCTCAACTGAAAACTTTGAGACTGTTACAGACCGGAAGTTGGGGGGTTGGTAGGGAGGAGGAAGAAGAGAAGGGTGAGAAGAAGGGAGGGAGAAAACCACAGCCAGAGGAACTTCTGCTTTTGGGTCTGAGTATGGGGTGAAACCCCTCAGAGACTATCCCAGAAATGTCTGTTTCTATATCCCCTCCTTCCTCATTCCCACCAGGCTTGTCATAATTCCATCTCCAATTGTGTCTAGCCCAGTGGTTCTCAACCTTCCTAATGCCTCGACCCTTTAATACAGTTCCTCATGTTGTGGTGACCCCCAACCATTAAAATTATTTTCGTTGCTACTTCATAACTGTAATTTTTGCTACTGTTAGGAGTAGTAATGTAAATGTCTGATATTAGGCTACCCCTATGAAAGGGTCGTTTGACCCCCAAAGGGGTCATGACCCACAGGTTGAGAACCGCTGGTCTAGCCTGAGATATTGCAAAAGTCTTTGCTGCCACCCACTCCCACTTGGAGCCAGGGTCCTCATTGTTACATGTTAGAGAAACTTTTTATGACTCAGATTTGATCATTCAGATCAATTCACTTCCACAGGCAGTGACTGAGGTCCTTCTAAGGATGGGCCATACATTGTTAAATGCAAGACTTTAAACCCTAATAAAGCTCAGTTCCATTGCTACTCTGCTTATGGAACAGTTCCATTGCAACACTGCTGTAAGCATGCATTCTCGTAGATGTCTGATAAATATGTGGTTTTCCTTTAAGAAGGAGTCCATACAGAAGAAGGAGCAGATACACTGTTCAGTGGAAAAAGTTTAACTCCTATATTCTAAAGACCTGTCTGAGGCCCTTTCTTTGGTACTACTCTGACATGATCCTTTCATTATAAAAATTTCTTTTCTTTTATTTATTTTCATTTTTTGAGACCAGAGTCTCACTCTTGGTTAGAGTGTTGTGGCATCATCCTAGCTCACAGCAACCTCAAACTTGGGCTTGACCAATCCTCTTGCCTCAGCCTCCCAAGTACCTGGAACTACAGGCGTTCACCATAACACCCTTCTTGTTTTTTTGTATTTTTTGTAGAGATGGGGCTCTTGCTCTTGCTCTTGCTCAGGCTTGTCTTGAACTTCTGAGCTCAAGAAACCTACCTGCCTCAGCCTTTCAGAGTGCTAGGATTACGGGTATGAGCCACTATGCCCAGCCTGATTCTTTCATTTGTGAAGTTATACCTTTGTCACACTTCAGCCTGTAATCATTCTGATTCTTTTGTCTTAAACACCAGCCATTCCTACTTCTGTATTCCCAGTGAACTCTTATTCATCCTTCAAGACCCAGTTGAAATGGACTCGTTCCTTTAGAGACTTCCCTATTCCCTCTCAGGCAGAATAATTGTTCCCTTCTCTTTTCCCTGTGTCACTTTGTATATGCTGCTGCTGTAGCCTTATTACATTCTTTTGGAGTTATTATTGAACGTCTCTCCATGGCTGGAGTGTGTACTCCTCAAAAGCAAGGACTCTACTTCTTTTTATTCCTCTAGCAGAGAGTTGGAACCTAGAAAATGTCTGTTGAACAAATGAGTGCAATGATCTCAATTTAGTTCGGCAGCAGAAACCACATGGCATGCACAGCTGCCAGCCCTGGGCTCCTACCCTGCCAATGAAAATGACTTCCTTAACAAACAGGAGCCCATAGAATTCAAAATCCAGCTACAATGTCTGATGTTAGGAGGGAGGGCTGAGCTAAGAAAATCTTTTTTACATTACTGCAAACTTAGTTTTGTTCTCTAGCTTCCCATGATACTTTTCTGTCTCAGGACAAGCCATCTATGAGTAGGGTGAGATGGCACTGAGGCCTGTGAGGTTGCCTGGTCTCTGTCTTGCACCTAGTGCTTTATGCTTCAGTGGCATGCAACTGAGTCTGGGAACTGGCCCACACTCCTTCCGGCACTGCTTTGGGCATAGCCGAGGAATTGCTTAATTGAGCTGGGGCATCTCAAAACAAAGTTTCAAACTACCCTGATCAAAATGGGAGGGAGGCAGGGCAAGTTGCAACTAGTTAGAGCCAAGATGGTAGAGAAATTGACTGCTTCTTGACCTTACAGCTTTATTATATGCTTCACTACCGTAAAAGTTTCTAAGGACACCTCCCACTCCCATCATGACACTATGACACTTTCTTCCTGCTTCACTGTATTTAGTCAGGAGAAGGTTATCTCCCTAATTGCAGAAAACATGGCCCTGTCCATGAATATTCTTCCCCTTCTTTAGCCTATAATTAAGCTGTTATTTATGTAGAGGAGCTACAGGCACCATAGAGTTGGTTCTCTATTGGAAGGAGAACTAGCATCTGCTTTCTGTGGAGTGGACTTTTCTAGTTTCTGAATAAATCTCATTTTTACTTTATACTGTCAGCTTGCTCCTGAATTCTTTCTTTCTTTTTTTTTTTTTTTGAGACTGCTGTCACCCTGGATAGAGTGCCATGGCATCACAGCTCACAGCAACCTCCAATTCCTGGGCTCAAGCGAGTCTCTTGCCTCGGCCTCCCAAGTAGCTGGGACTGCAGGTGCCCGCCACAACGCCCGGCCATTTTTTTTTTTTTTTTGGTTGCAGCCGTCATTGTTGTTTGGCGGGCCCGGACTGGATTCGAACCCGCCAGCTCAGGTGTACGTGGCTGGTGCCTTAGCCCGTTGAGCCACAGGCGCCAAACCCTGAATTCTTTCTTGCATGAAAACAAGGATCCACTTGGACCTCAAGAGACTCCCAGTATTGGGAGTCAGGTTTCTGTGTCAAAATTGCTTGCAGTTCTCTGAACATACTAATCTAGGGATTTCCATATGGGGATTCTGAGGAATGCTGGGGATCCCCAAGACCCCTTCAAGGGGTCTGCAAGTTCCTCTCTTTTCCAAGGTCTTCTCTTTTCCAACTTTGTATAGTTCAACTGAAAGAATGTATGGCAGCAAATCGAACACAGAAGCAAATATGAGAATCTAGCTGTATTTTGTTAAGCCAGACATTAAAAAGATTTGCAAAATCATAAAACTGACATTCTTATTAGATTTTTTTTGAAAACAGAGCTAACTTTCATAAGAATATGTAATTTAGGTTATCATGGAATGGCTGACTGTTATTTTTTATTTACAAAGTTTTTTAAAGAGATATGGTCTCTCTCTGTTGCCTAGGCTAGAGTGCAGTGATGCTGTCATAGTTCACTGCAACTTTGAACTTCTAGGTTCAGATGATCCTCCCACCTCAGTTGCCCACTGAGACTACAGGGACATGCCACCCTGCCTAACTAACTTTTAAGATTTTTTTATAGAGATGAGGTCTTGCTATATTGCCCAGACTGGTCTCCAACACCTGGCCTCAAATGATACTTCCACCTTGGCTGCCCGAAGTGCTGCGATTATAGGCATGAGCCACTGTGCCTAGCCTATTATTATTTTGTAATTACTAACTATTTCTAAGGCTGGGCACAGTGGCTCATGCTTTTTTTTTTTTTTTTTTGCAGTTTTTGGCCAGGGCTGGGTTTGAACCCACCACCTCCAGCATATGGGGCTGGTGACCTACTCCTTTGAGCCACAGGTGCCACCCAGTGGTGGCTCATGCTTTTAATCCTAGCATTCCAGGAGGCCGAGGTAGGAGGATCACATGAGCTTACAAGTTTGAGACCAACCTGAGCAAGAGTGAGATTCCATCTTTACTAAAAATACAAAAATTAGCCAGCCATTGTGGCAGGTGCCTGTAGTTCCAGCTGCTAGGGAGGCTGAGGCAGGAGGATTGCCTGAACCCAGGAGTTTGAGGTTGCTGTGAGCTAGGCTGACACCCTGGCACTGTAGCCTGGGCAACATAGTGAGATTCTGTCTCAATAATAAAAGAAAAAAAGAATGAATTCTTCGAATTCTTCATTTGAAATTTGAATGAATGAATGAATATTTCTAAATTTCTGTTTTAATTTCCTACATGGTAAATATAAAAATTTCTTAAATTTTCAATAATTAAAATAGTATAAAGGAGTCTTGAAATGGAAAAGTCGGAGAACCAGTGCATTACACCACATCATGCCTCTGGGCCTGTATAGTGTACTCAACCTAGTATACTATTCCTGCTTCCACATTTGCCTGGCAAATGCTTATATACCTGTAAATATTCTTCTGGTTCTCCCCTGGAATTGCTTATTCTTTTTTTTTTTTTTTTTTTGAGACAGAGTCTCATTATCTCACCCTTGGTAGAGTGAAGTCTCTAACTCTTGGGCTTAAGCAATTCTCTTGCCTCAGCCTTCCAGTAGCTGGGACTACAGACTGCCACAATGCCTGGCTATTTTTTTGTTATTGTTGTCATTGTTGTTTTAGCAGCCCCTGGTGGGGTTCAAACTCACCAGCTCCTAGGCATGTGGCTGGCACCCTAACCACTAGACTATGGGTGCCAAGCCTGCTTATTCCTTCTTGTATTTTACAATGTCTTGAAAAGATTTATTTTTCATATCTTTGTAGTGCTTAGGCTTCTGTCTCCCTTATAAAACTGTAAACTTGCTAAAAGCAAAAACCCTGCCTAAATAATCTCATTATTTTTCAGTGGTAGGCCAGTGCTTGGTACAGGAACATAATCTATGAATATTTGTAGAATGAATGGATAAAATCAAAAGCCTGACCAGTTCTGCCATTAACTAGCTGTGTGGCTTTGGGCAAGTTACTTGACCTCTCTGAGACTGTTTCCTCATGGAAAACAGAGGATTGGACTAGATTGCCTCTAAGGTCCCTTCCCGTTCTGACATTCATGTTTGGACTGGTCAGTGTGTATGTACTGGCTTGGATGAATATAGGTGTGAATCTCATACAAAAATAGTTGACATTGATCATATTTAGTCATATAAACTACATTAGGATATATTAGGATCTTCCTTCTTTTCTTTTAGCAAATTAAAGCATGGGAATTCTTGCCATTTTTAGTTCTGTGTCTTCCCTTGTGTAGCAGAATGACCTGAGGTAATGACCCATATATTCACTGTGATTTGTTTGACCTCTAGGTCTGAGCACCTCTTCCAGCTTACCCTTCAGTAGTGGAAAAAAAGAACCCTCTTTTAATATGATTCTGTGGAAAGCAGAAAAATGGGATGGGAACTCAGAATCCCATGAGCTTCATTAAAGATTTCATTCCCTTATACCTTCCAAGTGCTGTCAGAGGCCTGAATCAGGGTGGACAATAGATCTTGGAGAACCACCATTTTCTGTTTTAGGACCAGCTCCCTCTGTAGGGCCTCCTGGTGGGCAAAATGCAAGAAGGTAAGACTAGCCTGGAGGAGGAAGGCTTAGGTAGGATTGAGAAACTGAGGGAAGAATTCCCATGCCACTTACTTTCAGGTATTCAGAAAGCTGGATGATTTCCTAGAGAGAAAGAAAAAGGATATTCAGAAAGATTCAAGGTCCCCAGAAATTCTGGGGTGTAGAACCAGAGCCTGAGTTGGCTTGTGTAGAGCAGACCCCTCTGGCTTGAGTCTGACAGGGTCCCTTTAAGCCCGTGTCTATGCTCAGTGCCCCCTTGCCATCCAGGAAGAGCGCCACCCCCCAACCCATCTCGGCCTAAGTGGAATTCCAGAATGTCAGAGTTTAGCTACCACCTGATAAAACCCTTTCAAAGTGAGGATTTTCTTACCTTATCCAGAACTGCAACTCCATAACTGGGGAGAGAAGACATTAAAAATAAAAGATAATGGATCAAATTATCAAGCAAGTTAGGAGGGAGAGGGTTGTTTCCTTCTGGGATCCCTTCTGAAGAGCCAATAGTGTAGGGAAAGTTTTCCTCTTTCTTAGTTAAGGTGGACATGGAGAGTCATTGTGCTCTGTCTTCAACTATTGAGTGGAGGTATTCAAGTAAAACCTTAGAAGAGGAGTGGATGTGATGTGAGGGATTTGTGGGCAGGAACACAAAAGCAACTCACTTGGTTTGCTGACTGGCATCATTCTTAATTGTTGGCTGTGCTGCTTCTGCCTTGGTCTGAGTACCTGAGAGGTGAGGGTATGGTGATATGGTGAGGAGCTATGGGAGGATGTGAGGGAAGTGGGGAGGGACAGGGACTCTGCTGCCAGTGAGGGGGACTGCTGTGGCAGCATTCTCTGCAGAGGGGGGCTCTGCTCTTACCACGGTGGTGTCTGGGTGGCTTCTTGATGGGACAGTCTTGTGGTGGAAGATCCCTAATCTGTGAGGAGAGGTGGCCAACTGGATCCCTCCGGATGCCTGAGGGAGGAGGATGCTGGGCTGGAAAGACCTCAGAGCTAGTCCTTGCCACCTGGAAGGCAAGTAGGGCATACTGGGAGCCACTGCCTAGACCCTCTAGAAGATTCTCCTGATGATTGTAGAAAGATGAACCAATGATTATGTTTGTTATGGACTGAATATGTCCCCCTAAAATTTATAGTTAAAATCTTTTTTTTTTTTTATTGTTGGGGATTCATTGAGGGTACAAGAAACCACGTATAGTTAAAATCTTAACTCATAATGTGATAAGATCAGGAGGTAGAGACTTTGAGAAGCAATCAGGTCAGAAGACAGAGAGCTGGCTTCCTCTCTCTGCTCTCTACCATGTGAGGATACAAAGAGGAAGGCCATCTGCACACCAGGAAGATGTCCTCATCAGACCCCAGATCTGTTGGAGTCTTGGTCTTGGACTTCCAGCCTCCAGAATTGTGAGATCAATTTCTAGTATTGAAGCCATCCAGTCTATGGTATTTTTGTAGCAGTCTGAACAGACTAAGATAATGTCCCAGGTTCAAAAGAGCCACAAGGCTACTCCTGCTCCCATCATCCTCATCCTGGCTGGCAGAATGGTTTTCCTCAGGCCTGTTTTTCTCTCTAGAGCCCCTGGTGTACCTTGTTTGGTCTCAGCCAGTTGTCAGCCAGCATGGTGATGTGCAGAGGGAACTGGCCTGACTGGGGCGTGAGGGGTTCTGGGTTCAGAGCCCACCTCTCCTAGGTCTCAGTCTCCTGTTTGGAACAGATGATTCCTGAGGTCCCTTCCTTCTAGGGACTGCTTCCTTCCTCCTAGTAATAGCTGGAAAATTACTAAGGTTTGTGTGAAGAGAAGATAAAGTAGGGAGTTGTTGGGAGGGATGTAGACATAGCAACCACAGTTTTAGTCTGTGCTTTTTTCTATTTTCTCTTATAGACTTGAAAAGTCTATGTTGGTAACATAACACAAAAAGACTAAGAAATGCCTATGATGTCCAATCACATGGACTATCTCAGTCTAAGCAAGACCTTAAATAACTGGTAGGCAGGAGTAGAGTTCTTTAGTTAACTGTATCTTTTGTTCTTTTTCTCCTGAACTCCACACCTCTGAAAAAAAAAAAAAAGAAGTCAAAGAAGCATATAAAAACCTTGTCTAGAAAGTACAGAGTTGGTTTTATTTTGTACTTAGGTTCTGGGATCATTTCTGTGCATAGCACTTCCTATTCAGCAAACAGATCCACTGGTTAGGGAGCGTAATGGAGCACCTGGTCTGGGTACGGTACAATGCCAGGCATTTCTAGGCATTTCTCGGCGATACAGTAGACCCAGTCCTGCTCCCAACATGGGTAGGAAGACACAGCTGCTCTTCTGCTGGAGGTCATCTCATTTCAACATATACTGGTTTTCACCAGCACTGTTCCTTCCCAGGCCAGACTAATGGGCTCTGTAAGAGTTACACAATTGTAGAGGATTTATAACCTCACAAGACTCATGGAGAGCAGAGGTGTCCTGAAGAAGCCAGAGAAAGCTTCCTGGATCAGATGGAGCAATAGCTGAGTGGGCCTAGTAGAACTGGAATGGTGTAAGAGAGAGAAGATAAGGGAAATGGCCTGGCAGAATAGAGGACAGGTGTGTATGTGTGTGTTGGGAGAGGGAGCACCAAGAGATAGGCCTCGGTACCTGGCATACAATAAGCATTCAGTAAATGCTTGATGACTAATGAGTGAATGGATGCTCCAAGATAGCTGCAGAAGATATGTATAGATTGCCCAAATTCGAATTGATGCTAGGTATTAAGTTTGGAATTATTTAAAAGATATTTTTTCTCTTCTAAAAGGAAAGTACAAACAAAAAAAAGCTAAACAAAAACATAAGAGCAAAAATCCCTAAGTGGCTAAAGAAGGCTTAATTATATGACTGAGGAGGAATGGACTTAATTTAAATCACTTTTTAGTGACCTTGAGCCTGCCCACCCTCTTTGCCCTGCATGGAGCAGTATGTGCCTTGATATGACCCACCTGCTGTCTGGAGGTAGAGTTCCTGCTGGCACCAGACAAGGGTTCCTTGAGGGCAGTCGCCTGGCCCAGCCTCCTAGAGGGCCCTTGCTCTGGGGATTGGCGATGCTGTGCCTTGCCCTTCTCCTCCAGTTTTAGGTTTCTCCTCTGGAGGAACAGCTGCAGTCGAGCTCTCTGGAGCTGCTCTCTCTGCTGGACCCGAAGTGCCTTCCCCACCTGGCGGCAGGTGGTCATGTTGGGACGGCAGCGGCGGCTTTCACGGGTCTCCTGCCTGCGCTCGCACTTGGCCTCATAGCTCTCGGCCCACCAGGCCAAGCCAGGGGAGGGCCTGGGGTCGGGGCTGATCATGATGACCTCCCGGGCACCTGTTGTGCTTGGCTTCCAGTTCCTGGAATAGCTGCCTGGACCTGCCAAATGCCAAGAGGGAGGGGAAGGGGAGGGGTCAGAAGATGGGCAGAAAATGTCTATCTCCCAAGGGGTGGAATGGCACAGAGTTCCTTCCATCCATGTGGGTTGACAAGTGTGACATGATAGTGCCAAACTGGGAGTCAGGACTCCTGGAATCAGTCGCTAAATTACTAATACATTCTAATAGAAGTGAATTCTTGCTTTTCTCTAGCTTGCATACCAGACTCTGTAAAGTGGAAGGGTCTCTCTGGCTGCCATTCCTTCTTTGGCTGAACATCTCGCCATGCCTCTACATCAGAGGAACATGAAAAATCATTGATAATAATCATAATGAACTTATAGCCTCTTGGGTGGCAGATGTATGCTCATTTTCCAGACTTCTGGAGAAATGGTTAAATTGTGCCCTCTTCTCTCCCTTAATCTAAAAGGAAAGTCAGCATCTTTATTGCTCTCTTGGCCCAAGTTGTTACTAAAATAGCTGAGTGATACTTCTCAAGACCTGGAGGAATGACCAGATCTTCCCTCAGGATGTGACCAGTCCTGCGACCGGCACCCACTGCTCTCTTGGTCCTTAGCAACTAGCTGTGAGCCTAGGCTTTGCATGGTTAAGGAGGGAAATCCCACCCTAATTCCTCCATCCCGACATTCTGACTTGGGCCCATTGGCACCCTACTCCAAGACCAGGACTGGGCTCTGCCTCTGAGGTTCACTCAGTTAGCATTGGCTAAGCACCTGCCACATGCCCAGTGCTGACCAAAATCCATTTCAGAGTGTCTGGTTCAATAACTCTTTGAGCTGTGGGTCCTATCCTTTAGGATCAGGGCTAAGTCTGATGCCAGGTCTGCTTTCCTTAGCCCAGATTCAGATGCTGCCATCTAAACCAGCAAGCACATGAATTATACCTCAATAAGACTGCTACAGACAGAGAAGAAAAATAGTAACCAGTGTCCATAGGACACCCCTCTGCATGGCCTCATCTGTTATTTACACAGCACCCAAATCCTAATCTCTCTTCTTTCTTTGTGCCTTCCTTTCTCTTTCCTACCCTTCCCACCTACCTTTGGTGAGTTTGCTTATTTTCCTAAAGCCTGTTGGTAGGTTTGCTGAGTTGGAGCTGGGCTTGGATGAGCTGGATCCCGAGCACGGAAATTCCATGCCCTTCCTCCTCTGATGTCTGGAGTCAGACCAGGGGCCTCTGAAGGAAGAGGGATTCCCCTCACAGCTGCTGCTGCTTCTCTCCTTCCCACAACCCACCACCCCGGAGCCTGAGTTCCTGGGCAGGTCAAAGAAGGGTACTGCAACTTTAGCAACCAGCAGGCACGTGCTGGTTCCAAGCTCCTGGTGTTAGTTTATAGGCCAAACATGGGTAGCAGCCTCTTTGCCCCTTTACTGGGACTTGGCTGCCCATCTTGGTTCAGTCCAGAATTCTCTGCAGGATTCCTGTTTTCTCTTTGGTCTTGCCACTCATTCCTTGGGGTCATGGGTGGGATAGTCTCCTTCCCTGAGTGGGGTCTTATGTGATCAGGCCCTGGATACTCTTGAAGGGTGGAGGGGCATACCCCCTGGTCTTGGGCAGTGCTAACTCTGCACTAGAATTGTGAGGTTGTACATGTTTGTCCTCTGCGTACCATCCGTGAATGGCTCTCTCTTTAGGCTCTTCTCCTCACTCCTACTACTTAGGTGGGGGTTGGGGGCCTCCTGACTTCTCACCTGCCAATTTCTTTATATAAAAACTTAGAAAAGGATCTATCAATATTAAGTTACAAATGACTGAATGATGGAGACTCAGTAGTATGTGCACATGAACTCCAGGTCCAGAACCAGCACTTGTGGCATCCCTAAGCCATAGCCCTTGCCATTGTGCCACGGATAGTGGAGGAGAGTCCTGGTTTTGGAGTCACACTGTGTGGACTCATACCTAGGCTCTGTCACCTACCAGCTATGTGTGATTTGGGACAAGCTAGCAGCAAACGTCCCTAAACCAAGAGTCCTCATTTATACAATGGGGCTAAAACTTACCTTATAGGTTATGAGGATTAAATGAGAAAATGCATGCCACACACCTGGCACAGAGCACACAATAAATGTTAGTCTTTTTTTTGGACAGGGTCTCACTGTATCATCCAGGCTAGAGTGCAGTGGTATCAGCATAACTCACTGTAACCTCAAACTCCTGGGTTCAAGTGATCTTCTTGCCTCAGCCTCCTGAGTAGCTGGGACTACAGGCACATACATGCCACCACACCTGGCTAATTGTTCTATTTTTTGTAGACAGGATCTTGCTCTTGCTCAGACTGGTCATGAACTCCTGGTGTCCCAAAGTGTTAGGATTATAGGCATGAGCCACCACACCCTGCCAAATGTTAGCTTTTTATAATAAAGAATATTCTTATTAATATTATTGTCCTTGCTGTGCTCATGTTGGATGTTGAAGACATATAAGGCAAAGGCCCCAAGCTAAACCAGTACTCCCAGGACCAAGAATGCCTTATCTCATCCTTAAATTCCCCTAACCCTCTCTCTCTTTGAAGGAGTATATTGCTTACCGATTGAGGGGATTCTGGCCCCCAGCTGAAATCACGTTTACTTCTTTGTTTCACCTGACCTCTGGGTTTGGGGTACCAGGAAAAAAGACTCCTCTGTGGTCTGGACATAATCAGCATCCCAATTAGGCCAGACAGAAAGGCAAAGAAGTCCTTTGGTGGGGCCTGCCTACATCGCACCATTAGAATGTGGGATGTGAGGTCACCCGCTGGCTCTGCCCAGATCCCCTGATCACTGAGAATCCTCCTGCCTTCTTGCTGTGAAGAGGAAAGAGCTACAGGGAGAAGATGGGCCCTGAGATGAGGTCTCTCTGGCTGCCCATCTAAGCCATCCACCTTAGTCCATTGAGACACATGGCTCTGTTCCTTGCTGCCTCAGGGTAAGACAGTGACACTTATAACCCAAGAGGGCAGCTGCAGTAGAAATAGCTTCTTAGAGAAAGGAGCGTTTCCACACCCCCAGGCTGCCCCATCTGCTAGGGTTTGGTATACCATAACCAAGAGGAACCATACCCAGGCCTCTGGGATGTCATGACTATGCTGACCTGCTTAAAAATAAGAAGCCATGTGGGATGGCTGACTGAGATATGCTGCAAAGGAAAAGGGAACTGGTTTCTGTAGGGTTCAGAGAAAGATCACTGGGCTGCTGACCAGGCTTTCTGGCATTTCTGGGGTTCCCCCTGGCAGCATGGCAGGGCTCAGTTAGTTGGAGCTTATGGGAAGAGGTGTTAGGGAGGCTCTCCTCACTGCTGCGTGGGGAGACCAGGGCACTGCCCTGCACCAACTGGGGCTTGTCAATGCCTTTCCAAGTCTCTGCTCTTACTTCCTGGACACATGTGCAACAGAGATGGTGAATGGCTTCCTGTGTGGGTCTGGCCTTCCTGGTCTAGAGCTCTCAGTGTGAGCTGGGGAGAGACTGGCCTGCACCTAAGCTGCTGGAAAGGCAGCTACCTGTATGGGGATCTCTGCTTTCAAGAGAACAGTAAGAAGTCATTTAATTCATGTCCCCTTCCTGGGGTAACCTGAACCCTAAGTTATTTAACTCCCTTCTCATCTAATCAAACCCACTGGATAGAGCAGAGGAATGACGGAAACTGTACCCCTGTGCCGTGGCTAGTGTCTCGGGAAGCCGACCCAGGACACTTTCTTGGCTATCTGAACCTCCAACGCTCTGAAACTTCACCACCCGTTCCTGGTGCCTCCCTCTTCACCCAGGGAAGCTTGCTTGATAGAGTGCCTTCTGCCCCACCCCAAGGTTGAAGGTCCCAAACCTGGAAACCAAAGCATGCTCCTTCTCAGTTACCTCCGGGTTCTGGGCTCCAGCCCTAGCAGCTCAGTAAAGTATTGCAGCTCCTGGGCAGATCTGGACTCTGGTTGCAAGACAGCAGCTGGGTAATGCATAAACTCTCAATTGATGGCTATGGGCCCCATTAGCATTTCCTTTCTTGGTACTTACTGTCTTTCTTTTTGCATAGAAACCTTGCTGAAACAGGAAACAGAAAAAACCACAGGGCTCACAAACCCCAGTTCCTCTCTCCACTCTCTGGCAGGATTTGAGTGGGTCTCTGAACCATGGGCTGGGTTCAGGAGCTCCTCCCATCAGTGGGCACCCCAGACACCCTTTTTTCCTTGTTACTACATTCATCCAATTGTTTCAAGCCAAGATTCCTTTCCAGGACTAGACAAGGATGGGCTTCTGGGTCTGAGTCAAACCTTTGCAGTTTCTACAAGGGGAGGGGAGGGAAGTGCCTTTTAATGGTTAAGACCTAGACGAGATGTCCTCTGTGCAGATTCTCCTGGGCGTCATGTAGCTCTCTGTGTAAGAATTTCCCCTTTCCGTTAGTCCCCTCTTCCCACTCCTGCTGTTGTAAAGAGCTTCTGCTCTTCTAAAGTGCCTGGTGTCTTTCTCAGAATTCTGGAATGAGGCCAGCTATGGATTTGCTCCTTTCTGAAGCCCTGAGGAGAAGGTGAAAAGTGGGTGTCTAGGGGATGAAAGGAGGAATATCAGGCAGAGACTTCTTGTAAAAAAAGTTCCCAGTCCATTGGACTAGGAAATTTGGGGAAAAACTAAAGAGAACTGATCTGCGTGCATTAAAAAGAATCCATTACAAATGATTTTATTACAAATAATTTAGTCAGGAAATTCCCAAGAAATTTGGGATAAAATAGTGGAGAGGAAACTGGACTGGGACAAGTTAACGGAGCAGCTTTGTAACTTTGTGTAACTCGCCTTGTCTGAATGATCCACTCAGTATGGTGGCTGGAAGATATATGTGGATTCTAAGAGTTGACACATATGAGGCAGTGAATGAGACTTTTATTTATTTATTAACATGTTAGGAATTTTTCACCATCTTCTGTGATGCTGCTACTTCCTCTGTTCTCTAAGGAGTAAAAGACCATCCCTCAGGAGGAGAGACAACAACTTACGGGCCTGTGTCTGGAGCTCAATACATGGAGGTGGGAATGACAGAGGGGTTGGGGAGTCTACCGGCTGAATAAGAGAATTTTATTTGGCGTAGAAGAGTGAGAAAACTTACTGCAATAGAGCACAGGAGAGGAAAGGCGGTCATAATAGGAATTCCTATGCATAAACTCTTTGGACTCCATTAAAAATCAGGAAAAATATGTACAAAGGTCAAAATCTCATTTAGGGCTATGCACTCACTGGGGTACTACACCCATGTTAACTGAGGTTTGAAGAGGTTAGTGATGTACTCAAGAGATCACATGAGTGTTAGATCCAGGTTTGCTTGACAGTAGAGCCTGGACTCTTAATAGTACGTTGTGAGAACAAAACAATTAATAATGTTGATATACTTACCTATGTATATCAAGAGAAAGAAAGAGTGAGACACACACACACACACACACAGAGAGAACTCTGGGAAGAGAGAATTACTTTATTTTCAAATGTGCATGAAGCATTAAAAAATTGACCATGTTGATAAAAAAGCAAACTTTAGCACACTTTTTATAAAGTTGATCTATTCTAGCAGGTTTTTCTGACTATAGTACAATAAAATTGAAATAAATAACAAAAATGGAAAGAAATAAACACTTCAGGTTCTTGGAAAAAAATTCTCCCAGTTTACTGTTGAAATGTAGAAGGTATCAAATGCATTTAAGAATGCATTGAGCCTGGGTACAGTGGCTCATGCCTGTAATCCTGGCACTTTGGGAGGACAAGGAGGGAGGATCACTTGAGGCCAGGAATTCAAGACCAACCTGAGCAAGAGCGAGTCCCCAATCTCTATAAAAAATAGAAAAATTAGCCACATATGGTGGTGTAGACCTATAGTCCCAGCTACTTGGGAGGCTGAGGCAGGAAGAAGGCTAGGGGTATGAGGATGCAGTGAGCTATGACACCACTGTGCTCTATCTCAAATGACAGAGCAAGACCCTGCCTCAAAACAAAAAACAAAACGAAATCAAACAACAAACCAGAAAAAGAATAAAAGGAAGAAAAAGAATGCACCCAAAATAATGATAATGGGTATAGCCACAGCATGAAAGGAAAGTTGATAGCCTTAAAACATTTTCATTACTCAAATATGGAAGATTAAAAATAAATTACCTGGGAGAGTAATGAGTAATTGATGTGTCCACATTTATGGTGCATCTTAGAAGGGTGCAGGAGAAACTTACTAAATGAAGAACATAAATGTCTGTACACAATAACTAAGAAAATGCCATGAATGCTATGTCAACCAGTTCGATGAAAGTATTTCAGATTGTATATAAAACCAATACATTGTACCCCATGATTACATTTATGTACACAACCATGATATAATAAAAAAAGGAAAAAAAACAAATAAATTACAAATTCATTTATTTTTAAATAAATTTCTAAACAAAGGGTCAGAAAAACCAAGGAAAAGAGGTGAGAATTAAAAAGAAATATAAGTAAATAATATAATACATTAGAATCCTGAGCTGAATTAATAAGTAAATCCAGGAGCTTGTTCTTGCATGTGTACATATGGCAGGGGTTAGAAATATCAACAGAAAACAAAATCAGTAAAGGAAACTACCAGCTGGTCAAATCAATTAAAAAAAAAAAGAAAGGATGTCTATAAAAATTTAGGAATGATACATAGAAAGTAACCACAATACAGTGGAAATTAAAATAATTTGAGTGAGTCATTTGTGTAACTATGCTAATGATTTTGAAAATCTGGGTAGAATGGATTTTAGAAAACTCCAGTTTATCTAATTAGACTCAAGTAGAAATATACATACATGTAGTGTAATCATCAGCCAGGCCCCACCTGAGGGCCCCTTCCTCTACTGTGGCTTAGTAAAGGGAGGGTTTAAATCAGGCTGCTCTTATCTGGGCACCTGGTGTTTATGGGCCACCATTCTGTGTTTCTCATCATGATTTCCAGATTCACTGGGAACCTTGGCTCCCTTTGTTGGAGGTCTTATCTAGAACTTCTGGACAATCTTCTTGATAGATCCTGGGCCCTGTGTGGACTCCCATGAAGGGAGGGAGATAGAGTAAGCTACACTTTGTTTTCTTTATAGCCCATTTGCTTTGCTCTCTACAAGGTCACACCAGCACGTATGGGGTTATCAGATTTTATTGTAGAGTTGATGTAACTAATGGGAATTTTAGTTTTAAAAGGAAAAAATTTAAGCCATACATTAATATGACTTCTCTCACACTCCACAAGACAGCACTGAGAAGTTAAACACTTTGTGGGGGTCCTTTATGGGTACTGCTGGTCTAATCTTGCTCCCCTTTCCATGCTGCTGGGTGACTCCGTACGTACCTTTTGGGAAATGGCATCCTTACCCGTAAGAGTTGTTCTTGCCTGAGAATCCTCCCCTTTGCTCCCAACAATGTTTTCTCAGCCATGTATATCTCAAGTCTAAATTATTCATTCTAGAATAATGCCACACTCTTAATAGGATAGTTCATGGTGGCTTTGGCACCCCAAGTGCCAAAGGTGGGCCTACTTAAGTCTGTTCCCATTTAAATTCTCCCAATTGGATGATTTGGAGACATTTCTCCTTCATCTTTAAAGTTTCTAGCTGGTAAGTGTTTAATCAGATGTCCACACAAATATCCCAAAGACCCATATTCATTCTCAGATATGGTACAGCTTAAACTCAAGAGGAAAATAAATTTTTTTTTAACTCTTATATTTGCAAGAGTGCCTCTCTGAAGTAGAGTTAGGACATCATAATCAAAGTAGGGCATGCTCTTTATCTTAGTGGTTGCTTTGTATCATCACTGTTGGTAGAGGGTCTTTTAGCATAATAAAAGTTCAAAGTATCTATCTATCTATTTATCTATCTATTGCTAAGAATCTGAAAGACCTAAACCATAAGGCACAATTAACTTTCTGGATCCATTCTTGTAGGGCAAGCATTAAGCATTGAGCATGGGACAAGTTACTTTTTGTCCTAGGCTCATAAAGATGGCCTTACTGTTTGACCTTGAAGGGGGCTGGCAGGATGTAGCGTCAGCCCTGGAGGGGGTTGGGAGAGAGGTAGGAGTGTGTGTATATTAGAGAACAGACAGGTAGAAAAGGAAAGAGAAATGAGGCCTCCCAGGCACCTCTCTCTGTTTGGACAAAAGGGATAAACCCCAAATTAATCTTCAGAGAGCTTTAGCTTCTCTCCTTTATCCTTCTTATTTCAGGTTCTGTCCTTTTGGGGCCTGCCAGAATATCAAATAAGACTAGTCCTGATTCAAATGTCATAAGACTTATCCCCTCCCTATGCAATGCCCCTTTCTAAACTTGAAAAATTGCTGCTTTATAGGGCTCAGTTGAAGCATCACCTTCCTCTCCCCCGTGTATGTGTGAGTTATGCAAAAAGGAGGACTCTGAGAACTCCTAGTTTGTGACTAAAAAACAATACTATTTATTTAAAAGATAAACCTGGGTAAATTATAGAGGTACCAAAAATCGTCATTCAAAAGATAATAAAAAATATGAAGTTACCTGTTGGTTAAAATAGGCTTCTACTTACTTTCTGTCATGTACGTATTGTTTTTCCTTATAGCCTTGCAGTCAGCCCCACACAGTGTGGTAAGCTGAGAATGCTGAGAGCCTCAGTGATAGTCATTGTACTCACGAACACTCTGATATGGGAGATGTTGGCTCTCTAATAACTTTAGGTTATTTAATAGTGTGATCCTTTTTCTGAAGCTGACAATTTTCTTTCCTGGTTAAATTGTCATCTCTTGGCACAGCCTTGGTGAAACTATCCTAATTATTTCACAAAGGGCCTCACATTCCAAACTGAAATACCCTCCACAGACTGTACTATACAGTTTATGCATTTCTACACAGACCTTTGCAACCTACTTTACACTCAGCATGATTTATCATCCACGATAAAGAATATTTAAATCAGTGCAGTAAAATTGAACCCAAACCGGTCTCACCAAAAGTGTCAACATATTAGATTGCTGTCAGCCCCCTCTGCAGGGAGCACTTTAGGGCTTGCCTTGAAAACTAATCATGAAGACAGATGGATGCAGAATTGGTTTGGAAAGCACTCAGATTTTCCTTTATTTTCTTCTGTCAGATTTATACAAATTTTAATTTAATACCACTAAAAGAATTTTTTAATTGGAAAATAAGCCTTTTAATTCTTTTTTTTTTAAAGTATGTTTTTGGCATTTTAATGGGGATTATGTTAAATCTATACATTGCTCTCACTAGTATAGACATTTTGACAATGTTGATTCTTCCCAGCCAAGAGCATGGTATGTTCTTCCATTTATTGGTGTCTTCTGCTATTTCTTTTCTCAAGGTTTCACAATTCTCTCTGTAGAGGTCCTTACCCTCCTTTGTTAGGTATATTTGCAGGTATTTCATTTTCTCTGAAGCTACTTTGAAGGGTATTATATCCTTTATTTGCTTCTTTGCTTGTTAATGATGTATACAAAGGCTGTCAATTTGTAGACATTGATTTTATACCGTGTGATGTTACTATATTTCTTGATAACTTCCAGGAATCTTGTGATTGAGTCTCTGGGTTTTTAAGTATAGTATCAAATCATCAGCAAAGAGCAAGAGTTGGACTTCCTTTGCCCCCATTTGACAGTCCTTTAATATTCTTCTCTTGCCTGATTGCATTGGCTAGAACTTTCAGCATTATGTTGAATAGCAGTGGCAGAAAAAAAGATCCTAAAAATGTATTTACTGAGCCACCTGTGGCTCAAAGGAGTAGGGTGCCAGCCCCATATACTGGAGGTGGCAGGTTCAAACCTGGACCCAGCCAAAAAAAAAAAATTGCAAAAAAAAAAATGTATTTACTTAGGAACAATCATAGAACTAGTAGTAGATTCTTATCAACAATAATACATGCAGAAGAAAGTGGAATAAATCTTTAAAGTGCCGAGGGAAAATTGTTCCCAATTGTATGCGCATTTAACTTCTCATTTAGGGAAGAGGATGATGTAAAGCTATTTTCAGCCACACGTACAAAAGGTTTAAAGAACCACAAAGGATTGTATTGGGGCAAGAAATAAAAGAGAAAAGGCACAGGATGTAGCAAATGATGATAAGCAAAAACGATGAGACATTTCTTGTAAGTCTAATTACTAATTGTAAAAAGTAAATAATTACTTTGATTTTAAAAAGAATGCCATAAGATAACATGGAGGATATAGAAAGGATAGTTTGAAGGGAAGATGTTCAAATAAAGGTTATTATTTTGTCTTGGAAGAAGGTACTGGTTGTCTTTAATTTTTTTCTTTTTTTTAGAAAAATTAAGCAGTATGCATGTTACAAATGTAAGCATGAATAAATAAAATCCACCAAAACAGTAAAGCAAAATAAGAGAAATAAGAAAATATGAAAATCTAGCAGAAGGCTGGAAAGAAAATTTAAAAAAATGAAAGAACAAAGTATAGTACTATAAATTGAGAACATACTATAAATTGGCAGAATGTGGATAAAATGTCTCAGAAATCCACAATATATAATGAACTAAATTTATCTATTAAGAAATAGGAAATTTTACACTATTACTGTGAACAAAGTCAAGCAGCATACTGTTTAAAAAAGATAATGATGAGAAAAATAAACTCATAAGATTGACAATGAAAGGATGGAAATATATATAATAGGCCAATACTAATTAAAACAAAGGTGTGAGGCATCAGATAGTGTAGAATTTAAGCCAAAAAATTAGTCGTGAGGATATGAATGGATATTGTATCATTATATAAAGCAAATTTTTTATAAAAGAACAATTTTGAACTAACAAAGGGTTGGTTAATTATTTGCAATTATCATATAGTTTTAAGAGAGAAAAACATAAATATGAACTCACGGGAAGATTTTGTCTATTTTAGGTTACATAAAATAGTTAAAGTGTTTTTGTTTATAATTTTTTAATACTTCTTGTGATACTTCTTGAAGCGATATCCAGGATGAAGTCCAGGCTTCATTCTGCATGTCTAACAGTATAAAATGGTTTCTTGTATCTTTCTCACTTATTCTGCTGCAAACCATGTAATCCTTTGTTGATTTTTTTTGCATTTTGCATCATCAATGCATCTTCCCATTTAGCCTTTCCTCTGTGTCAGAAGATGATGGTTATCCCTTCTTTTCTTGAATTTCTGTTGGCTGGAGTGCATAGTATATGAGCAAACATGACACATAGGCTCCAACCAACCTATGGTTGGGAAAACAAACACAACCAAAACACTTGTAGGACAGGCTCGGCACCGGTAGCTCAGTGGCTAGGGCGCCAGCCACATACACCAGAGCTGGCAGGTTGGAATCCAGCCCAGGCCTGCCAAACAATGACAACTGCAACCAAAAATAGCTGGGCGTTGTGGCGGGCACCTGTAGTCCCAGCTACTTGGGAGGCTGAGGCAAGAGAATCGCTTAAGCCCAAGAGTTTGAGCTTGCTGTGAGCTGTGATGCCACAGCACTCTACTGAGGGCAACATAGTGAGACTCTATCTCAAAAAAAACCCAAACAAACAAACAAAAAACTTGTAGGACATCTTCCAACATCAAAGCAGAACAGGAAAATCATGACGTTGGAAGAAGTCCGACACACGATCAGAAAGGATTTTATTTATTTATTTTTTATAGAGCATGCTAGTTTTATTCTACAAGCCTTGAGGATTCATGTAAGTTTTTACAATAACCTTTATTTTTCTTAAAGTTAATATGTGCAATATAGGAAACTGAAAAACCCAAGAAGCAAAGAACAAATTCATCCACAATCACAAGTAGTTTATAGTTTGACACATTCTTCTAGATCCCAAGAGTACATACACAACATCTGATTTTCTGGGATTGAGATTGCACATTATGTATCATGCTTTTAATGAAACTCTATTTCCACATAACTAAGAATAACAGAATCTTCAAATTGAAAGAAACCTTACAAATTATATAGACCACTTTTGTATTTTTCCCACTGTCCTTCTAAGACAGCCATTTTAGGCTCTGATCACTTAGTTTCTAGAGAATTTCAATGGGTACCTTCTTCTGTTTTGTAATCTGCTCTTATCAGAGGTATCATTACTGCTACATCTTTTTCTTTGGATTGTACTTCCTGTTCATCTTTAAAACTAAGGTATTTCTCAAAGACATAATAAATTGCAAACTAAAGACATTTCCACCTCTTTTGAGCCTTATTCCCTTAAAAAACAAACAAAAAAGCTGCTCACCAGGGTACATCATATTTCTGTTTTCCCTGACATTAAAATTCCTCCCAGTGTTCAAGTGTTCTTCTTTTAATGCCACAACTACCAAGCTGACATAATCACTTTTATTCAGCTTTGCCTTATTTCTCAATTAGTAGTTTATTTTTCTCATTGGTCAGGATCAAATGCAGAATAGCAACTTCCATCTTTGCTTCCTGCTCCTTCTGATCAACCACAGGAATCAGTAAGGTCTGATGAGTGTGTATCAGCTCTTGTACCTTGAACATATGAGATCAATTCTTCTGTTGACAAGAATTGTATGTTTTTATGTAGCCTATGTGAGGGAATGACTGCAATCATGCATTAATTTTCATTTAGTATAACTATGAAATCATCTGCACTCCAGTCTAGCAGATGTCCTGAATAAAAGAGTATTGAATGTAATTGTGACAAGTGGTAGGAGCCCCATGATAAGAAGGGAAGATTTTCAAATATTTATTTTAGTAAAATTCCTGCACAAATCTTGAAACAGTGGGTTTTTTCCTTCCCTATGTAACATTGTATCCAAAGATCTACACAGAATAAAGAAAAGGACAGAGGGGGCACAGGCAAGATGGCTGACTGGAGCCAGCTTTCCACAGGGGCTCCCATCCAGAGGAGAGTTAAAGGATAGTAGATTAGCAAGAAAGCCGATGGTTTGGAGATGAGCCAAGAGAGAAGGTAGAAGAATAATATCAACTCTGCTGAGGTGAGCTGCAACCCCAAGGATACAAATAAACGTTACAAAATCCATCCCCAAGCGGATGAGAGTCCCCTCCCCCCGAGAATGGCTTGCAGTATACTCCATACAAATAAGAGAGCAGAGGTCAAATATCTTCCCATATTATCCCATGGGAAAGACCCTCTAAAAATTGGACCACCTTCCCCTACTAGGGTGCAATGGCGCTCTCCTGCCAGACATGAAACTGTATAAAACTACATATATTCCTTACCTGCAAGTTTGAACTCCCAGCACTCTCCTCCACTCTCACCCTGAGGTCTGGAAGCCTGTCCTCCATGGAGCCCAGATTCTTGGGCATTTTCTCGAGGGGTGTGGACAGGGCATGGGCTTTTTCTGATCTGTGCTGATTCTGCTGCTCTTACAGCAGATGGTCAACTGAGAGGGAACCGTATAGGAGAGGCATTGCTCTGAGGCACAGAGTAGCAGCTGCAGCAGTGGAAACAATAGGGCTCACACCTCTGAGGATATTTTGGAAGGACACTCTCTGTCTCTCTGGGCAACCAGAGGAAGCTGGGCATCTCCGGTGGTAGCCACTGGTGGAACAGATCTGGGACAGAAAACCAAGCTCTGTGATTAAAGGGTATGCCTAAGATGGTACCAGCCTGGGCGGAGAGCAGGAACTAGAATATGAACTGCAGAGACAGCAGATTCCCAGGGCAGGGCTGACCCAGAGGACTGAGCCTCAGACGCACCCAGCCCTCAGGGGATCATAGCTGAGACAAAGGCAGGCAGGCAGAGGATGGAACTGACAGCTGAGTGTGAACTCTGACCTTGCCCGTCCCAACACAGACTATAGCTGAGACCAGGCAGCGGCATAGACAGGGCTGAGTTGCAGTTTTTGTGAACTCAAACAGTGTCTAATCTGCATGGGTATATAGCCATGACAGAAACAAATATTGTGAAGTTGTTCTCTTCTGTCAGGAACATCAATCAGCGGCAGGGCTGGAACTTAGTAAACTACCAAAGCCTCCATTAAGCACCCGAGTTTGTGGGCCTCATATCCCCCTGCTGAATAGTGGCAGAGAGTGGAGGCCTAGCTGAGGAGACATAGATCTCCCTGTGACTCAGGTAGGTGCAAACCCCTAGAGAATCAGCTCATTGGAGGGAACTGGGGAACCCCTGTGGGGTTACCAGTGACTGGATGTGACATAGGTGCAAGATGGGGAAGGAGGCATCAACTTTCCCAGACTAATTTATTTGCTGGGTGGGTCCTTCTGACCTCACAGAGCACTGGTGCAAGTCACTCTTGAACTTCCAGCAGGCCCCTGCTATCTAGTTGTGGGAGACCTTGTGAACTCTCCCACCTGAGACTGGTGCTACTGGGAGAATTGATTTGGACCTTTTGAACTGGGCCAATCATCCAAGGACTATCCAAAGTGGTACCCTGGGTGTGTGGTGGTGGGAAGGTTTGATTTTCCTTTCCCAATTGTTGCCTGTGAGGGGCTGGGTGACTTAATTGCTGGTATTTCTTTCTTTCTATTTTTTTTTTGCAGTTTTTGGCCTTGGCTGGGTTTGAACCCGCCACCTCCAGCATATGGGGCCGGTGCAGTACTCCTTTGAGCCACAGGCCCCTGCCAAACAACAATTGCTGGTATTTCTACACAGTTGAGACTTCAAACCAGAGTAACTGATTCACTAGGGTAGGGCACAGAACAGCTGAAAACAAGACAGAACCACTTATCCCCACCACACCAAGAAGGTCCCCAGTTTCTCAGGCCATAGCACTGTACGGGTCCTTGGCAAAACTCCCTGTACCCTAAACGGTACAGATACTAGTCCCAGCTTTTGGGCAAAGGGTTGGCTAATCACTACTCCTGGAGCCCCCAACCCAACTTCTCCTTATCTGCTCATCTAGCCAAACAGTATAAAATAATCATGGGGCAGAATCAGTGGAAAACTCCAGTAACATGAATAACCAGAGTAGATCAACCCCTCCAAGGAATAAGCCGTCAGACACAACTGAAGATCTCATTCATAAACAGACGCCTGAGATGTCAGAAACTGAAATCAGAATTTGGATTGCAAATAAGATCAATAGAATGGAGGTAAAGTTGGAATTAGAAATTCAAGGAGCATTTCAAAAGTTGTCTGAAGAATTCAAGGAATTCAAAGACAAAATCACCAGATTTTGACACATTGAGACAAGAATTTGCAGACATCAAAGTTCTGAGAAATACAGTAGAATCCCTCAGTAACAGAATGGAGCAAGTAGAAGAAAGGATTTCTAACATTGAAGACAAAGCTTTTGAACACTCCCAAAATCACAAAGAGGAAGAGAAATGGAGAGGAAAAAGAGATCATTCTTTCAGAGAGCTCTGGGATAATTCAAAGAAAACCAATATGCGCCTTATAGGGATCCCTGAAGGTGCCGAAGTGACTTTGAAATGCACAGAGGCTCTTCTTCATGAGATTATGTATGAGAACCTTCCAGACATGCTAAGAGATTCTGAAATTCAGATAAAAGACAGTTTCAGAACTCCAGCATGACTCAACCCGAATAAGACATCCCCCAGGCATATCATAATTAACTTCACCAAAGCTAATATGAAGGAGAAAATTCTGAAAGCAGCCAGATGTAAGAAAACCATAACCTATAAGGGAAAGAATGTTAGAATGACTGCAGATCTCTCTGCTAAAACCTTTCAAGCTGGAAGAGGGTGGTCATCGACTTTTAATCTCCTAAAACAAAATAACTTTCAACCCAGGATTCTATATCCTGCTGAACTGAGTTTCATTTATGATGGAGAAATTAAATACTTTAATGACAGTCACATGTGGAAGAAATTTGCTATAACTAAATCAGCTCTGCAGGATATTCTCAGACCTATCTTCCATACTGACCCATGTAATTCTCCACCACAAAAGTAAACTCACTCAGAAACTTTTGATCAAATTCCAACTTCCACAGTGGCGAAAGGATTGAAATGTCTACTGCACCTTTGAAAAACTTGATACCTAAAATTCTATGAGGCCTCTCAGTATCCTCAATTAATGTGAATGGCTTAAATTTTCCTCTAAAGAGGCACAGGTTGGCTGACTGGATACAAAAACTCAGGCTAGATATCTGCTGAATATAAGAATCTCCTCTTACCTTAAAAGAAGACTTGTAGAAAAGAAATGTAGACTCAGGGTGAAGGGATGGTCATATTCCAGGCAAACGGAAAGCAGAAAAAAGCAGGTGTTGCAATCTTATTAGCAGATACAATAGGCTTTAAACCAACAAAAGTAAGGAAGGATAAGGATGGTCACTTCACATTTGTTAAGGGTAAAACTCAATATGATGAGATTTTTTTTTTAATATGATGAGATTTTAATTATTAATCTTAATGCACCCAACAAAAATGCACCTCAGTTTATAAAAGAAATGCTAAAAGACATGAGCAACTTGATTTCCTCCAGCTCTATAGTAATATGAGATTTTTTAAAAAATTAAATCATAGCTGCATACATTAGTGCAATCAAGGGGTACAATGTACTGGTTTCACATACAATCTGAAAAGTTTTCATAAAACTGTTTAGCATACCTTTCATGGCATTTTCTTAGTTATTGCATGAAGAAGTTTGTATTCTGCATTTAGTAAGTTTCACCTGTACCCTTCTAAGATGTACCATAGGTGTGGCCCCACCAATTACCGTCCTTCAACCCCAACCTCCCCTCTCGCCTCCCTTCCCATATTCTTGTGCTGTAGTTGGGTTATAGCCTTCATATGAAACCTTTAAATTAGCTTCATAGTAGGGATGAGTACATTGGATACTTTTTCTTCCATTCTTGAGATACTTTGTGAAGAAGAATTTTTTCCAGCTCCATCCATGTAAACATGAAAGAAAGTCTCCATCTTTCTTTAACGCTGCATACGATTCCATGGTATACATGTACAACAACTTATTAATCCATTCATGAGTCGATGGGCACTTGGGCTCCTTCCATGACCTAGCAATTATGAATTGGGATCAATAAACATTCCGGTACAGATGTCTTTGTTATAATGTGATTTTTGGTTTTCTGGGTATATACCTAGTAAAGGAATTATAGGATCGAATGGCAGGTCTATCTTTAGATCTCTAAGTACTCTCCAAACATTCTTACAAAAGGAACGTATTAGTGTGCATTCCCACCACCAGTGTAGAAATGTTACCTTTTCTCCACAACCATGCAAACATCTCTGGTTTTGGGATTTTTGTCATGTGGGCTAATCTTACTGGAGTTAGGTGATATCTCAAAGTAGTTTTGATTTGCATTTCTCTGATGTTTAAGGATGGTGAGCATTTTTTCATGTATCTGTAGGCTGTGCGCCTGTCTTCTTTGGAGAAGTTTCTCTTCAAGTCCTTTGCCACCCTGAGATGGGATCACTTGTTCTTTTCTTGCTAATATGTTTGAGTTCTCTGTGGATTCTGGTTATTAAACCATTGTCGGAGGCATAACTTGTAAATATTTTCTCCCATTCTGAGGGCTGTCTGCTTGCTATACTTACTATGTTCTTGGC
>CAUYRH010102212.1:0-23667 GCA_963574655.1 Perodicticus potto | reverse complement strand
ATTGACCATCTCATTAGCCAAAAGCAGGCCCATAGTTTCCTTTGAAATACTGGTAAGTTTGTTGATTTAACTTTATTTGTTCTTCATTTTAAATATTGTATTTGTTCCCGTTTTGTTTTTTTACTTCAAAATAAGATATGTGCAGTGTGCATAGGAATTTATTCATAGTTGTTTCTTTAAACTATAGTCCAGCCCTCCAACAGTCTGAGGGACAGTGAACTGGCTCCCTGTTTAAAAAGTCTGAAGTCCCCTGAGTTATATCATTGAATTCAATTAAACAAAATGATTAATCTGGTAACCACTCAGAGATAATCCTAAAATGGTTTAAAAGACAATGAAAATAATTAAGATTATTATTTTTACTGAAAACAAAAATTGAAGGACAAATTTTTATATATACTAGTATGGTGGGAAATTGGAATAGACAGCTATTCAAGATTTCTCCAGGTATTGGGTCATACTTTCCTTTAATGCCTAATGCATAACACTGTAAATACACCCATTTGATTTTGGAAACATTTTTTTTCCATTATGATTTTCCTTCTAATTATTTCTGGAATCTCCTACAGCATGTTTACAAACTCATCGCATTTTTCTGTAGATATTAATCCTGTCTCTGGCTCTGGATTTCTGAGCCCATGCACTGTCTTACCCCATCTGATTTGACACACTCCAGGGTGCTTCTCTCTCCTGTACTGTTTTCTTCTAAACATGAGTCAGGGCCTTCCTTTAATTCCTTACAGACTATCTTGAGGAGGCTATAATTCTTGGTAAAAAAATTTTTATAGATAAAATGAAGACGTGAAAAGACAAGAACTACCTAAGAATCACTTGCAGTGACCCCATAATGACCTTATTGTGTCAATATCTGACTTTCTTCTCTAACATCTGAACTCTGGCTGAGAAGAGTTTCTCCCCGACTCCCAGCAACACAAGTACCTCCAGCTCAGAGTCGACTCTACCTCTAGCTAAGGCCACCATCTGAAACTATGGTGCTGATCTTGTTCCAGGTAGTTTCAAAGTAGATCTATATTTTCCAGTGAAATCACATTACCCACAGATTCTGTGACCCCCAAAGTGAATGAAATAATAGTGCAACATTAGCATATACCCCAGAGTCCAGGTTGTTTAAACTTATATAATGTCAGAACCTAATCCAAATTGGGTAGTGCCAAGGTCTGTGCATTTTAAGATCTCTCTTGCCCAGGTTCACTTTGTTTGTAAAAAGGAAAAAGAAGAATGTCTCATTTGTTTGTGAAACCCCTTAATCAAAATCAGATAATTTAGGTGTTTATAAAATCAACTCCTCCCATTACTATTAGGAGACAAAATGTCCATTACAGTATTTGGTATCATACATCAGTATGTGCACAAATCGAGGAAAGGCTTACTTTGGATAGTTTTATGATATTAGCCCATGCAAAAAAAAAAAAGAAATCATAAAAAATTATAGCATCAAGTGTTCCTGGCATACATTCACTTCTCATCTAATGTCATCTAATGTGCTGCTTTACATTTTTATGGGAGAAAATAGAGTAACAGAGCTAGATAAATTAATTTTCTTTAAGATAAAATCAAAACAGTATTTATCTAACCATTTCACTATGTTTCCTGAATAATTAAATTTCATTTGCCTCTTCTAAGCCACATGAATAAGAAAAAATAGAACAGGATAAAGAAAATTGAATTCAGTAGCATTGGAAACAAATTAGAAAATATACTGCCAGCCAGACATGGGGCTCTCGCCTATAATCTTAGCCCTTTGAGAGGCCAAGGAGGGATGATTGCTTCAGACTAGGAATTTAAGACCAGACTGAGTGACATTGCAAGACCCCTTCTCTACAAAACACAGAGCAATTACCCAAGCATGATGGTACACCTCTTTAGTTCTAGCAACTTGGGAGGCTGAGGCAGGAGGATCCCCTGAGTCCAGGAGTTTGAGATTGCAGTGAGTTATGACGATGCCAGAGTTTTCCAGCCTATTAATATTAGTATAATCTTTCTATACTTTGATAATATAAAAAATGTAGCTTTAAAAACTTCTTTAAAATAGTTATTTCTCTTGAAGGAATAATTTTGAAGAGGTATCTAAAAATGGAATTCAGAATATGGATGGCAAATAAGATGAAAATTTTAAAACATGAAAAGAATACATATATGTGTGTAATTGACAACATTTTTTAACAACCAAAAAATGAAAAGAATATATAGGTATATAGGGTGTGTGCTTGTGTGTATATAAAAGTATACATATATATACTGTAATTGACAACACTTTTTTTAGCAACCAAACACAAATTGCAGTAACCTAATTATTCAACAATAGACATAGGGCTTTACAGACCATGCTGTCTTCAATTTATAATGTTATACATACATTCAATTATTTTTTTTAAAGTTTGAATGTCTTAGGTAACACACACTGAATAATGCAAATTGATATCCCAAACACAAAATAATATAAATAGTAGGATATGTTCAGAAATTTATAAGAAATATAGATAAAAGTGGCTATAGCGGTAGGGTAGAATTTGTGAGGATTTTTTTTTTCTCACTAAGTTTCAATATTTTAGCAACAAAAGTATTAGTTTTCTGGTCAGGAAAAAAACATATATCTAAACATATTTCCTCTAATAAACAGAATAATAAGTAAGCAATTTCATCTATGACAACATATATCATTGTAAGAAAGAAGCACTGTAAAACCACTTTAAGAACTATTTCTGCCTGCAAACCAGTGGCTCCATGTGCCAAGCTGAGGTCAACTGCCCTGCAGACCAGTGCACCAGTGGCAGGCGCACACACCAGCCAGAAGGCTGTATTCCTGCAGCACCATGGTACACTATGCCTATGTGCCTGTGGTCCAGCTTTCCATTACAGACCCACTAGCTATGAGCCAGCACCTACCTGTGCTTCATTACAACTAGACCTGGATGGAGCAAATGCCTGCAGCCTTGACACTTATAGTCACTACCCACCAAGCCTCACTAAGCAGCCACTGCCAACACTATAGGGAGACCTGGGGATAGCAATCTCCCACAACATCAACCTATGTATACAAAACTCCCCCAGATACAGCATGGACTGTGACAAACATAGGGAAATAGGAAAATGAAGAGCAGCTACATTAAAAGATTGACCCTAACAGATCACTCTTCTGGAATAAGATGTAAAAGTGGCACCTAAGGACCTTTCTTTTTTCTCACAAAATTGGAAAATTTCTAGTATAGGAGAACAGGATCCCGCAAACCTATTTTCCTGAACTGAGAGAAGAGGTTTCAGATTGAAAGAGATAAGAAAAACAAAACAAAACAAACAAACAAAAAACCTCTGGCAACATAAAATTAAAAAAAGCTAATCTTATACTTCAAATGATCACAATAGACTTACTGCAACAGATCTCAACCAAAAAGAAATTGTTGAAATCTCAGAAATGGAATTCAGCATATGAGTTACAAATAAGATGAATAAAATTGAAGAAACATTAAAAGCTTTAATAAAGAAGCAAAGAAAACTTTAGGGTTTTAAGTATGAAACATTAAAAAGTCAGTAAAAGGTCTCGGCACATGTAGCTAAGCTGCTAAGGCGCCAGCCACATACACCAGAGATGGCGGGTTCAAATCCAACCTGGCCTGCCAAACAAAAATGACAAATACAACCAAAAAATCGTTGGGTGTTATAATGGATGCCGGTAGTCCCAGCTACTTGGAAGGCTGAGGCAAGAGAATTGCTTAAGCCCAAGAGTTTGAGGTTGCTTGTGAGCTGTGACTCCACCCAGGGTGACATAGTGAGACTCTGTCTCAAAAAAAAAAAAAAAAAAAAAGTCACTAAAAGGGTAGACAACATACTAAAGGATATATCAGAACTTAAAAAATAAAAGAGTCATGTAAAGAACTTCAAAAAACAGTAGAAGGCTTCAACAACATAATAGACCAAGTAAAAGAAAGAATTTCAGAGCTTGAAAACAACACTTTCAAATGAATCCATCCTGTAGAAAATGTAAGGAAAAAATTAAAAAGAGTGAATAATCAGTCAGAGCAATATGGGACTGTGTAATGCAAACCAATATGTGAGTTATAGGTATCAGTGAGGGAAAAGCAAAAGCAAAATCATGGAAAACCTTTTCTAGGGAATTATTAAAGAAAATCTCCCTGGTATCACCAAAGATTCAGTCATCCAGATACAAAATGGTCATTGAACAAGAAAGATTCATAGCAAATAGGACATAACCAAGGCACTTAGTCATCAACCTGGCCAAAGTCAAAAGGAAGGAGAAAATTCTATAAGCTGCAAGGTAAAAGCAGCAACTAACCTACAAAGGAAATTCTATCAGGCTAAGAGCAGACATCTCAGGAGAGACATTAGAAACCAGAAGGTACAGGGCCCTGATTTTAATCTTCTTGAACAGAAGAAAATGTCAACTAAGAATTCTGTATTCTGAAAAATTACAATTCATAAGTGATGGAAAAATACTTTACCAGACAAGGCAACACTAAGGGAGTTTGTCACTATGAACCTGACCTACAGGAAATGCCCAATAGTGTACTCTACATGGAACAGCACAATAGATAACCACCAGTATAAAAATACCTGAAAATTAAAGCTAACGGCTCTCATAAACCAATAACACAAGAAGGAAACCAGAACAACAAGGTGTGGTCCAACATGATGAAAAGAATAGTACTCCACATAACAACACTAACTCTGAAAGTGAATGGTCTTAATGGATGAAAAATCATTGCCAAAGCACATATTTTCCCCATAAAATCCATCTAACCTTTAAGGACATACTGAGAGTCAAGGTAAGGAGATGGAAACAAATATTCCATGTACCTGAAACCCAAAAGTAAGCTAGTATAGCCACTGTCATATCAGATAAAATTGACTTTTATCATCAATGGTAATAAAGAAAAAGATGAAAATGGTCATTATATAATGATAAGATGGACCATTCAGTAAGTGACATAATAATCCTAAATATGTATGTACCTAACACAGGAACTTCCAGATTCATAAAGCAAATTCTACAAGAGCAAAGCAAAAAAATACACAGTAGCATCATAGTCATTGGGGATTTGAACACCCCACTCATAAAACTGAACAGATCATTGAAACAGAAAACCACAAAGAAATACTAGCCTAAAATGGAACTCTGTAACAAATGGACCTAACAGACATTTACAGAAAACTCTACTCCAAAGCTACAGAATATATATTCTTCTCATCAGTACAGGGTACTTTTTCCAAGAATGATCACATCCTATACCACAAAGCAAGTTTCAGCAAATTCAGAAAAATTGAAGTCATAGCATGTATCTTTTCATACCAGAATAGAGTAAAACTAGAAATCAATTCTGAGAAAAATTACATAATATGGAAATTAAGCAACTTGATGCTGCATAGTCCTTAGATCAATGATACAATTTAGATGGAAATCAAAAGATTCCTTGAAGTGAATGGCAAAGTGGACATAAGCTTTCGAAATTTATGGGACACAACAAAAGCAGCACTAAGGTGAGAGTCCACAGCCTTAAGTGCCTACATCAAAAAAGGCATAAAGATCTTAACAAAATTACAACCTAATGTCACATCTCAAGGAACTAGAAAAAGAACATACAACACCTAATGCCAACAGCAGAAAAAAAAAATTAACAAAGCCCAGAGCAGAACTAAATGAAATGGGAACAAATAATAATAATACAATCAATGAAACACAAAATTGGTTCTTTGAAAAGATAAAGATGTTCAATAGATTATTAGCCAGACGAAGCAGAAATAACCTCAATATGAAATTAAAAAGAATTGCAACAGATGCTGAAGAAATAGAAAATACCAGCCATAAGTACTACAAAAACCCCTACTTAAATGAATGAGAAAACATAGAGGAAATGGATAAATTTTTAGAGACATATGACCTCCCAAGCCAAAATCAGAAAGAAACAGAAACTCTGGAACAGATCAGTAAAGAGCAGCAAGATTAAAACATTAGTAAAATAATCTCATGACAAAAACAACTCCCAAAAGCCTCAGACCAGATGGGTCCACAGCTGAACTCTACCAAATTTATAAACAAGAACTGGCACCTATCATACAAAAACTATTCTGTAACATTCATAAGGAAGAAATCCTCCCTAACTCATTTGATGAAGCCAGTATCACACTGATACCAAAGCCAAGCAGGAGCATGCCAAAAACAAAACAAACAACAACAACAAAAACAAAAAAAAAACCCTGCAGATCAATATCCCTTGTAAACATAAGTATGAAAATATTCAACAAAATACTAGAAAATAAAATTCAGTAGTATATCAAGAAGATAATTCCCACCCTGATCAGGTGACTATTATCCCAGGAATATAAGGGTTGTTTAACATATACAAATTAATGATATTGTGGATTCATCACCTAAATAGACCCATAGACAAAGACCATGTTACCTCAACAGATGCAGAAAAAAAATTCAATAAAATCCAGCACTCTCTCATGAACAACAAATAAGATTCAGAAGGAACATATCTCAAAATTATAAACACCATGTGTGAAAAAACCACAACCAACTTTGTACTGAATGGGGGCAAATTGAAAGTATTCCCCTAAAAACTGGATTAAAACAAGGGTGCCTACTGTCACCACTTCTATTCTACATAGTACTAGAAGTCCCAGCCAAAGTAATCAGGCAAGAGAAGGAAACAAAGGGCATCCAAATTGGGAAAGAGGAGTTAAACTATTCCTGTTTGCTGATAATATGATCTTATATCTAGAAAATCCTCAAGACTCTATCAAAAGACTCCTGGAATTGATAAATAAATAAATTCAACAGGTAATAAAATCAATAGCATTTCTATATGCTATTAATAGTCAAGCAGAGAGTCACATCAAGGACTCAATACCATTAACAATATCTACAAAGAAAACAAAATACTAAGGGCTAGGCATGGTGGCATACACCTGCAATCCTAGCACTCTGGGAAACTGAGACAGGAAGATCATTTGAGCTTAGGAGTTAGAGACCAGCCTGTGCAAGAGTGAGACCCTGTTGAAAGAAAGAAAGAGGGAGAAAGAGAGAGAGAAAGAAAAAGAAAATACCTAGGAATATTCTTAACGAAAGAGGTTAAAGCTCTGTCTAAGGAGAACTATGAAACCCTGATGAAAGAAATCACAGATGACACAAACAAATGAAAAACATTTTGTTCATGGGTTGATAAAATCAACCTCCTTAAAATGTCCACAGTGCCTAAAGTGATTTACATATTCAACACAATCCGCATCAAAAATACCAGCATCATATTTCACAGATCTAGGAAAAATAAACCTAAATTTCATTTGGAACCAAAAAGGAGCCCAAATATTGAAAGCAATCTTAAGTAAAAAGAACAAATATGGAGGCATCACAGTCTGACTTCAAGTTGTACTACAAGGCTATAGTAACCAAAATAGCACAGTAGTTATGTAAAAGTAGACACACAGACCAATGGAACAGAATAAAGAACCCAGAAACTTACCTGCGTACGGCTAATTGACCTGCAACAAAGCAGCAACAACACATGAAGTTGGGGGAAGATGCAATTCAGTCCACAGCAGATGACAATATGGAAACTGTGGAAAGAACTAAAGGAGAAAAACAGGTTTGCCCAGGAGGCATGGGGGAAAGGCTGAAGAATATGAGTTTAATTTTAGATACATGTTACAATGATGTTTAATTTCAAGTGCTGTTAGGAAATGCAAATGAAAATTTCTGGACGATCTCAGTTATGCAAGTGTAGAGTTTTCAAAAGCGAGCAAGTAAAAATTGTTTAGGAAGTCATTTGTCCTTTGAGGGATCCCTTAGGAGCCCTGAGACATGGCCACATGTGACGGCAAAGAAAGAGACTGAAGAGAGGCGGAGGGAGGAAAGAGAAATGAAATTTGTGCTGTTATGGAAATGATGGAAGCCATGCTCATCACCCACAGACGGGTCAAATAAGGATTCCGTCCGTTAAATGTGGGCATTAGAATGTCACTGGGGAAGGTGTTGCTGTGACAATGCCTCCATCTTGTAGCAAGTCCCATCCGCTCTGCGCATCCTTTGTTCCTCTGCACCTACAGCCTTGAATAATTTGCTTGCTCCACCAGTTCTTGTGCTGTAGATAAGGACCTTGTTTTGTTTTCTTTACTTAACCCAAATAGTAGAATCCCAGGCAAAATATGTACATCTTCCGATGCCATCTGTGAACCATGGCTGGTTCTCTCTGACCCAGACCACCAACTTCTTGAACAAGGCCTATCGGAACATAAAATTAGATACCTGTCCCATTACTCTGTGTGTGTCTCATTCCCCAGACCTGCCCTCTCTGCAGCTGATCTGTCCCACGGCATATGGAGGGAGATCTTGGCTCCTGTTTGGACTTTGATGTGTGTGATGCATTTTATTTTATGATCTGCTTCTTAATCCCTCTGTTCTCCATAGCTTTTGGAGAGCATTCTTTGAACAGGAGCTCCTAAGTTCTTAGAATTGCTTTTCTAAGGCAATTATTGCTCATGTTTGCAAGTCCGACTTTACTTTTTTAAAGACTGAAAAGAGAAAAACAGATAAAAGAATCCACTTAAGCCCAGAGGAGGCATTCTGGGAAGAGACACCGACTGCCCTGTGACTGTGCATTTTAAACGGGAGCCTCTCCTCATGATGAGAATTACCTTGGCCCAGGCTGAGCATTCCCAGAGGACTCTTTCCACTTAAGCTTTTTATTAAAAAAGTAAATTGGGATTATTGTATTCCCTCACTTTACTTTGGAAGCAGAAATTTTAAATTAATTGTGGTCTAAACCGATAGCAAACAGAGAGGTCCTGACAGCAGTCTGGCGCCCTCTTGTTCAGCCAGCAGAGATTTTGGTTATTGCTGCTGGGAATGGCTTTGGCTGAGACATTTTTAATTTACATTTTTTTCTTCCCTCTAATGAAGGATTGAATTAGGACTTACTAGAAAATCCCCACTGCTATGGAGAGAGAGAGAGATGGTGACGAACTTCCTCTGGCTTACTGCAGTGGACTATTTATTTGGAGCTTTGTTTTGAGTTACAGGGGTGGCCTTCTGAGGGATTTCTACATTCAGGGTAGCTTTGCCCAGAAAATACCCTCAGCTCCCTTCAGGATTCATCACTTCAGAACAGTGGGTGGTATCAGAAAAGATCAGAAATGCATTCCTGTGCCAGTTGCTTGTGTGGCACGATTACGACATCCACACTGGTGGGATCAATCACTGTGGTGCAGTTGGAAACTTCCTTAGCCCTTTTGAACCTGCCTCTATGTTGGCAAGTAAGGAAAAGGAAATCCCAGATGTCACAGTCTCTCTAGATAGTCACCACCTGCCAAGGGATCAATCCTCAGTGGATAAGACAGAGTTGTTTAAACTGGATAAACAGTCATCTGTGTGATATAGCGAGAGCTTTCTGCCTGCTACATGGTTGGGGTGGCAAAACTGTGGAGGTTGCACAACATAATCACTGGCCTGGAAATTTCCCTTCTGTGGGCAGATGGTCTCATCAAGAGCAAAGATAGACGTGTCCTTTCACAAACCAAGGGCGACGGTAACACAAAACAAGAGACTTAGGTAACAGGCACTAGAGTAGACAGCTTCAGGTAAAAGTCAGTAGTGTATATTCAAACAACTTCTTTGAATCCAGACCACTCAAGGTGGTCCCCTTTTGAGGATATGGTGTCAAATCTCATCTAAATACACCGCGTGAAAACAGAGTGGGAAGATCGGGTTTGCCCATGTCTTAAAACAACAGCATCCTAAACATTCCCATAATTTTGGGAAAGAGTTTAAAAAGAAAGGAAACAGCACCCAAACAGAGCAGAACTTAAGCATAACGACCTTGAGATCACATTTACTCTGTGCCTCCAATTCTATGAAAAGAGGTTTCAACTGCAAAAATTATTTTTTGAAGTTACCTATTAGAGAAATCTGTCCTGGAGCTTGTTTTACCTTTCATTATTGCTGTAGTGCTAACTTGTATATGGTATTGATATGTCAAGGCATATGTCTGTTAACACCCACCTCATACACTGTAACCGCTGCACCCCCTGGCGCTCATAAGCAAAGATAGAGCACTTTCCTGAGGACTGGATGAGACATGCTATGGAATTCAATTAATATTTTTTTTCAAAATATAAATTTTTGTTTTTCAGGCACTGAGCTAAGCAAGGCATGGAAAATAACCTTTTATGTTTTGTAGAAAACAGTTCTCATTTGGTAATGCACACTGCAAGCTGAAAGATGGCATTCTGGTTTTTCCAATTGCTTCAAAAAGACACCCCATTTCCTATTTATTGTTTCTGTTTGGCAAAGCTCAGTTTCCTAAAAGAACGAGGGAGATAATTTTCTAAAGAAATTGAATTTTCCTTCTGAATAATTAAGGCCTTTAGAGTCCAATATTTAGAAAAATGTTAACCACAAGCTTACAGAATAGGAAGATAAAGAAACACTTTTTTGATGTCTTGCCACTTAAGACTGAAAATTATCTCTCTCCTTAAATTGTTTAGATTACATGGCAGAGAAATAGGTTTGCTCTTAGAATTCCCTGCTTGTTGGGTTGGACATATTGGTAGACAACAATTACCTGTGAGAAGTAATGAGAGCCCCTTGACGTTGCAAACTCAAAGGTTGATTTGCCAACAAATAGCAAAACCTTGATAATCACTGCTCTGCATGTCCAAAGATTTAAGCATAAAACCAATGAAGGAGGCAGCTGTCCTTGTTGTAGTCCTAAGTGAACCGAGGGCCATGGATCAGTCTACTGATCTGAATGCTCCAAATGCCCCACAAGATGCAACTGGGGACCAGGAAGTGCTGATAAGCTTATCCCTGTGTCGCACTGATATCACTCAGTAATTGCTGTCAAGCATGTGCATTTGCAAAGACGCTCATAACAGTAGACATGTTTTGCAATAATGTTTGGAATGAATTGAGTGTCTTGTATTCTCTCTTACTTTGTTTTATTATAAAGTATTTCTATGAAGATATCCCCCTACAAAACATATATTTCTCTCTGAGGCTTAGAGTTTGGCAGCACCTGTGGCTCATGGAGTAGGGAGCTGGCCCCATATACCGAAGGTGCTGGGTTCAAACCCGCCCTCGGTCGAACTGCAAAACAGAAAAATAGCTGGGCATCGTGGCAGGCACCTGTAGTCCCAGCTACTCAGGAGGCTGAGGCAAGAGAATCACCTAAGCTCAGGAGTTGGAGGTTGCTGTGAGCTGTGTGATACCACGGCACTCTACCGAGGGTGATAAAGTGAGACTCTGTCTCTACAAAAAAAAAAAAAAAAAAGGAAATTTGATGTTAAGTAAGAAAATACAATTCTTAGGAATTGGTCTGATTTCCTCAAATATAGTATCTTCCTGACCTCTGTATGAGAAAACCTAAGGATAATGGTATCAGTGTTTCACCTAATCATACAAAGATTCCCCAGACCACTCGTGCATAAATGACAAGAAAGGAAATGGCTGTCATTCATCCTGAAATATGAAGAGAAGGAGAGTGGTGTGGGTGACATATCATTTGGAGACACATGTTGGGATTTAGGCCGCCTGGTTTCCTGCATTGTCACTCTCCAGGAGTGGACAGCAGGCCTTCCTCTTGGTTCCTCTCTATCCACAATGTGGACTGAACTCCCATTTTTTCTTTCCATCCTCCCGTCCCCTCCAATCTTTAGTTTGGGTTCTGAACTATGACCTTACATTGTTGATGATATTTTAAAGATTAAAATTTTAGATAATATGCCAGCTGCAATGATTGTTAGGGATGGAAAGCAGGAAAGGGTAGAGTGAGTTTCTGCCAATGAATGTGACTTCCTAGAGAAAAATGTGCATGACAAAGGAGAAAGGCCTTTTCAAAATGTGGTTGAAATATTGTCATCAAACTACTAACCTTAAATTCATACTACAAAATATCTATGACCGAGTCACTAACTGCTTGCGAATGGTTTCTCTTCCAAGAAGTAGGTAATGAGAATTTTTTTCTAGAAATTCTCTATTTCAAACAGAATTCTGAAGGAGGCACTGATCTCTTTATACATTATTAAATCCCTCACTGACGATTTTTTTCTTCCTGCAATCTGACCTAAGGTTTTCACCAGCAACTACTGAATTCTGTGTTGATCTGGAGTGCTTAGCAACTTAGACAAGCTGCACCACCTTGAATTAGATTTCATATCCCTGTTCCTGAAGTGTGTTCCCAACATCCGCAGAAGAATCTGGGACCTTTCATTCTTTTTTTTTTTTTTTGCAGTTTTTGGCCAGGGCTGAGTTTGAACCTGCCACCTCTGGCATATGGGGCCAGCCCTACTGCTTTGAGCCACAGGCGCCGCCCCCTGGGACCTTTCATTCTTTGCCATTGGCCTTGCCTCACCGTGCTGTGCTGTGCTGCCTTCAGCCACATGTAAGGGGTTCCCTGTTTTCCAGCAGGGAAAGAAGAAAATTAGGAGCTTTTCTTTTCTATTTCATGATTCCAACCAGGACATACAAGGAACTTAAAGAAGTTTGTGAATCGTTCTTGTTCCATCACGTCCTTTGACATCCCAGCTTACATTTGCTCTTTAGAGAATGTAGTACCAATTGCCTAAATGCACTGGGAGAACTAAATGGGGATTTTAATAAATAGGGGAAACAGATGGAGGCTAGAAGCTCTTGCAAAGTTAAAAGAATTGTGTGCTTAATAGACTAAAGGCTTAATAGCAGTAATAGCTGCCAAGCTACCACATAACTCACTAATATGCACAAACCGTAGCGGCAGTAAGAAAGGGACTGCTTACAGTCTCAAGGACTTTCCTAAAAATTCAAGGTTGTAAGAACCTAACCTAGAGAATAATTACTTGTCCAGACGTGATAACAGACTCTGGCAGAGCAAAAATGACAGCTTGATTCACAGACAAATATAAGTCGGTCTTGGATGTCTGGCTTCCATTTTTCTGTGGAGAGATAGATGTCTTTAAAAAGCCTCAGCAGCGAACATCCTGTCAGTTTAAAAGGTCAGACACTGAAGTGTATCAGAAGAGATGGTGCGGCACAGACCATTGAGAGAAAAGAAAATGATTTCATTATCCTCCTTCATCTGCTATAGATTAATTCAGTTCCCATCATCGTGGCAATTAAGGCATTTTTGTAGTCCTGTCCTGACCTAGTTGAGGTGGAACTAGGTAATAAAAAACAGTACCAGGGAGGAGGGCTACTGTGGCTGAGTTAATCATATTCCTTAGGAACAAATGCTGTTAGGAACAAGGCTTGCGGTTGGTACATTCAAGGGCAGTGGTTTAAGAGAAAAGAGCACCAACAAATATTTTCCTAGAAACATTTCCCCGTATGTTAGAGAGTGAGAGTTGCATCTTGGATATCCAACGAGCCACGCCGGGTCTTGGAAATGATCGTGTGAAAGTCATTTTTCTGTTCACAGCACCTACATGGATTGGGGGACACAGTAATGCTCAGAGGACTGTGATCGTCCAGGTCAGACAGAGGGCTGATTTTTCTGCCAACCTGAGCTTCTTAGTAGTTTAAGTAAAGCACTAGAAAGGGGATGTAACAGACTCGGAGCCCGGAGTAAACTGGCTCCACCTGAGTTTGTTGCTCAGGCACTCGGCATTCAAACCTTCATCGCCCTGTTTATCTGCTCATCCAATACTCTTGACTCTGCTTGCCAGTTTCTATTCATTCTCCTTCTGCCTTCACGATGTCTTCCTTATGTCCCCCCTTCTTTGCATTCCCACTTACACATTCCTCACAGAAACCCTCTTTACTACTCACTTGGACAATGATAATAGCTTTCCAACTGGCTCCCCACCTACCCTGTCCAAACTCTAATGAATTCAACTCACACCCAACATATTAATCTTCCTAAAACGTATCTTTAATCATGTCAACCCTTGCTCGAAAATGTCAAATGGCTTCCCAGTGACTACTAAATTAAATACTAAGTTCTCATCCTAGCATTAAAGGCTCCCCAGAGTAAAGCTTGGCCAATCATCTGTGCCTCACTTTCCATTAGTCTTCCACGCCTCCTAAACCCTGGGCAATCCAGACCAGGAACTGATCCTCAGCTGCATTTCTCAAGCAGTTCCACTTATGCCTTTGCTCATTCTTTCCCTTCTTCTTGGAACGTCCTTTCCCCTCACTGAGAATTCACTGGAAGGTCAGTCATTCCTTCAGGGGAACATTTCTTTACTTCCCTCAACTGAATGTAATTTCTCTCCATTGTTTGTATGTCTTTAGAGGCCCTACTCATAACCCTATGGAATAACTAAAAGACTGCAGTGATTGGCGTAGGATCCACTCAAATCTGTCTCTTTTGAATTGAAGCAAAATAATTAATCTTTCAAAAACATAAGTGTGCATGATCAAATTCAACACATATTTATTAAGATCCTACTCTATTCTTGGGATGTATCAATGAACAAAATAAATACTTGATAATCTGTGGAAAGGAGTCAGACCTATAGAAATTTCAAAACACAAATAAGAAAATTATACAGCATATTATAAGTTGGCAAGTGTGATTTTAAAATATAGAGTAAAGGGGATGAGGGAGTGAGGGCAGCTTGCAGTTCTAACGTGGGCTGTAAGGGTAGGTCTCATTACAAAGAAACAATATTTAAGTAAAGTCTGAAAGGCAATAAAGGGATTTGCCATATGTCTGTCTGGGGAAAAGCAATCCCAGCAAAGGAAACAGCCTTTACAAAGGCCCTAAGGTCTGCAGTGTTCAATGAAAAGCGAAGAGTCAGGTGTATCTGGAGTAGAAAGAACAAGAAAGCAAGTAGAAGGAAATAAGGGCAGAGGGTAGAACTTGGAGGGCCTTGTAGTTCACTGTAGGACTCTTTTCTCTATTCTGAGTAAAATAGGCAGTGACTGTAGGTTTTCTGATACATCCTAAGAAGAATGACATGACATGACTTGCATGTTAAAAGGATCACTCTGACAGTCTATTGAGATTACACTATGGGCAGGCAGAGATAGAAGCAGGGAAACCTGTTGGGACTATAATATACATATATATTATACTATGTATGAATCTGAGAAAAGATTATGATGGTTTAGGTTAAAAAGATAGCAATGACAATAATGAGAAGTAGCCAAAATATGCCGTATTTTCAAGGCAGTACCAAGGAGATTTCCTTGCTGATGGAATGTAGTATGGAAAAAAAGGAATCGAGAATTCCTAAGATTATTGTCTAAATGGCACAAGGGATTCACATTAATTTAGAGGGAGAAGACTTTGGCTTAAACTATTTGGGGGAAAGGCGAATATCAAAAGTTCAATTCTGAACATACTCTGAGTGTGAGGTTTCTACAACATATTCATGTTGAGAAGTTGAGTTGGCGGTTGTTATTCCAACTGTAACTTTGGAATAAGTTTTACAGTACCCAACAAACAGGGCTGAACTGAAGACAAAATATGATGATAAGGTTATGTGTGTCAATTTCATATGATTTATATATGATATCCTGCATCTCATTTTATTATTTTGTGTTTGCGTGATATGTATTTATTTCTATAATTTATTCTGTATTTCTTGAAGTCAAAGCTATGATAACTTTGTTTACTTTTCATTCATTTTGAAAAAAAATTTTATCACTTATCTTCTATTGCAAAGAATGCATCTTCATGGTAGGAAGTGTAGAAACTAGCAATAGTCAGACAAAAGCAGGTTAGAAACACCCACCTGGTATCACTTTATCCAAAGATAAAAACTGCTAACATTTCAGAATATATCCTTCTTGAATTTTTCTTTACTTGACTTATTCTTCGGGGTTTTCTTACTTTCTTTCAATCTTCCCATAATTTTATTACATATAATCTTTGTTGGAAGTGTTTAAAAGATAATTTAATTAAAACATGTGTCTCAGGTTTTCAAAGAATAACTTTGTTTAAAAGAGACATAGAGGATTCTGGTCCTTTCTGATTACTTTACAATTTCCTCTTTGTTTTCTTGAATGATTAAATTGTAACTTGAATCCTACATTTCCAAGTCCCAAAAACCATTCATTTAAAAAATTTTTTTAAATTAAGATTATATAATCATTGTGTGTCATGACATGATACTTTTGACATAAAAACATAGATCTCTTATTTCAGAATCTCCTGCCGAGGGGCTTACTAATTGCCACATACCCACGGATACAAACTGTGTGGTTGAATTTGCCATGAATTTTTAATATCATGTTTGATTCTATTTGTTATGTTTTAATTCTTGTTTTTTTTTTGTTCTTTTATTCCTAATTTATATCGCATAATCCATTTTGTATGCCTTTGTAAGTTTTTTAAAATACTTTTTGGAACAAGGTACTAATCAAACAAGCAGTAAGAATAAGTAACAGATTTATACTATGTACACAGATCTTAAATATAAATTAGTGCTAATTGTCTGACTCCCAGATGAGATGGAGGAAAGGATATTCACACACAGTGTGATAATTTTAAACATTCTTTTAATTCCAGGTTGCATACTTCGAAAAAAATTGGGTTTATTTCTCAAATTGACTCATTATAGGGAAAAATAAAATATGTTCAATACTTCTTCTATCCCTTCCTTTTCCAAAAGGAAGAGGAGTAAACTAATGATTAGTCAAATGTTGCTACAAAACCCAGCACCCATGTGGCCCAGCCTGCAATGTATACGTTTATTGCTGTTATTAACATTATTATTACATTTGGTGTTTTCTGCAGTCATTTTGCTTGGTATTTATTTTTTCTTAAGATGAAATTGTCTCAAACAGAAAGAATTCTGGCAGACATTCTATTTATAGCACTAAAATTAAGTGAAGCAGGGATTTTAGTTATGACTAATAGTTCGGTTATACAAATATTTTATACCAATAAATGCAGGAGATCCATTAGTGAAAAAAAATAATTATCTCCAATCCCTCAGAGTTCTTTCTGTACAATATAAGGAATTAATATTTATGAAGAAAATAATAAATAAGTATGAAGTTCTGCACAAAATGTCATGTAAGCTTAGATAAAATAAAATGTAATGTTAAGCATAGAGTAGAAATAGATGAGAATGAGCAAAGGAAAGGCGCATGTAGAAGACAGACAACGTCATAGAAAGTTAAGGAAACGCCAATGTCAATGTGAGTTCATAGTTAGAAAAATTTGCTCTGTAGAATCTTTGACTGCCCTTGTTTTTGCTGCAGAGAAAATGTCTCACCCTCAGTCTAATAAAGGGAACTAAAGAAACGGTTTTGACAAGGCAGCAAGATATAATAAAGAAGTATCCCGTGATGAAGATTGCCACACTGGGTATTATGTTATTTTAACATGAGGAATAAAAACAAGATTATAGAGTGACATTTGGGGAAATGAAGCCATAAGAAATTCATATTTTAAAGAGCAGTGCAAACAGATGAAGTGTAAAGCGACAGTGCTATTATTTTAGTTATTAAGATTATTGCAGCAGTTGCTTTATGTTTCTGACTCACTCTTTTTATTCATACTGAAGCCTTACTCTTCTGAGCGCTAGAAATAGAAAGATCAGGGGACAAATGAGTCAACTGTGCCTCAACCTAAATGTCACTGGCACTGAACTGATAGAGACACTAATGGAGCAGACAATTCCTTCTCATTTCTAGTTGGCTGAATTACCTGTGGTCCACACAAAGAACAAAATAAAAAGATACAACAAATGACATCTCTCACAACTTGGGATCTGGCTAACAAAGAGTTTTGAGTGTCAAAGTATCTGCATTCTGACAAGAAGAAGTAACAACAACGTACTTCCAGTCTCACAAAATACTGGCTATTAATGCAGGTGACAGCTCCCTTCGGCCACTATGTTCAGTCAACATTGGGTAGGAGTGCTGGGGAACAATGTCATCAGCATTCTTGAGACAAGTAAAAAAAGAATCTCTGCAACCTGCCACCCTGCCTGCCTGTCATCCAAGATCTGCCTCCATCAAGTTTGATTATAATTCACAACAAAATGTCTAGGAACATTTCAAATGAAGTGGTCTAAATATGTTTAACAGTATCTTCAATTTGGATTCAAAAGGGAAATTTCTTAAAGGATAATGTTGATGGCTTCAGGGACATACATAGAAATAGAAGTAAATGGCTTTTCTAGTAGATTAAATGCCAGAACCAAATTGAAGTATTTGACATGCTGGGGAGAAATGTAATTTATTACAAGGGGGCCACAGATTGTGGTAAAATTTCCAGTAAGAATACATCCAAGCTGATGGTGGTTTTAATGACACACATTGTTTCATTTTTTATTGATGGTTCAGATTTTTATTTACTGAATTTGATCTTTTTCCCCCTACATGGGGAACAGATGAATCATAGTTCTACAAGTGCTGTCTGAAATAATAAAGATTAATAATGCCATTTGTAAAATGGCCAAAGTTTTAAAAAATTATTTTCAACAAATGTCTGATGCCAAATGTAATTGTCTTTTAAACCCAGAAGTAGGCATTCCTTCCCTTGCTCAAAAGTAGAGAAATGAAATTTCTGTACTTTGGAGTACACTGTGAAAAGTGAAGGGTACATCCCGTAATACAGATAGACTGGAAATAATGTCAGAAGGGGGCTTCCTGGACAGTTTCTTTATTCTATTTACCAGGGTTCAAAAACTTCTGGAGAGAATGAATGAATATTTGGATGAGTATTTGAGGGACTGTAAGAATTCAAATTGTGGGCAGCTGAGCATCCATTCCCCGTTCCTCAACCACAACCACCAAAATAACTAAATTATACTAAATATACTAAGTTATACAAGGAGTCAATAAGTCCACAACACCTCTGCACAGCAGCAAGACTGTCTGACACAGCCCGGACACGTCAGGGCATATGTAGAAACTAGAAAGAAGATGGGTTGTGTATACCAATTGCAACCCAAGACTTATAGGAAAAAGTTATCACAGGGAGTAAGGAAGTTTCCGAGAAAAAGCCCTAGTTAGGATTAAAGGAAAAAAAGAAATAAAGCAAAAAGCTAGAGAAAGCACGTGGTAAGCAACAGTGGTCTGTTATAGCCCGGTGATGGTAAGAAAAGGAATTTGGAAGAATGCAATAGTGAATTCCCATGTGTTAGTATGGAGACTTCTGAGTACTGTGATCTTTCTCAGCTTAATAGTTTAAATGCAGAAGCTAGGAACCTAGGCTTCTTTGATCTGGCAGACTTCTCATTCTGTATCAGCTTCAGTGACTTCAGTCAGCCTCTATAAGGAAGTGCAAAGGCAACCAAGAGCTGTGCACACTCACTTATCTTCTCAATAGCTTAAACAATGATTTCCACGTCTCTTGCCCAACCTCATCACCAGCAAATAGAGAACCAGGATAGAATAATTTTGAAAAATACTAACTCTCACAATCTTTACATTTGATCCAGAATTGTATAGTTAGTATCTATGCTACATTGGACAGTAACTTAAGCTCTCTTTATTTTATTTTCCTTATCTATGAAATGAGGTTATATTAATATCTAGCACTTGACACTGCTGGGAATACTCAATAAGTTAATACACATATCTAGTGCCTGAATAAAGACTGTATGTTATTATTATTATTATTAATTAGAGAGATAGAATTTAGAAACTTAGTATAAGAAAATATGAACAAAAACAATAATGAAAGGGAAAGAAAGAATAAAAGAGAAAAGGAAAATGTTGCAAGATGTGGAAGATAGGTTCATTTATCCAATAAGACTTCCAGTGAAAAATTAAAATAAAAGTACAAGCAAAGGAACAGTAGAAAATTTCTGTAAGTTGAATATCTATGTTCTTAGATTAAAAGAAATTGTTGGGTAAAAAAGAACTAAGTACAAGAGAACACATGAAGTGCCCTGTGAAATTTTCTAACTAGAGGAAAAAAATTTTTAGAACCTAGAGGAAAAAGTTCATAAAAACTGTCCATAAAAAATATATAACTTACTTACACATGAATGAAAATCAAAGTTGTATAAAGCATATTGGAATCTAAAGGGTAATGGTGCATTGCCTTCACAATTTACAGGAAAAGACTCTAGAAAACAAATACTATGTTCCTCTAAAATATCAATCAAGTATGGAAGTAAATATATTTTATGTCAATATGTACATTGAAAATGAATACATATTCAAACATACAATTAGCAATCATAGTACACACATAACCATTGAGAGAAAATACTTATTTAAACAAAAATTTAGGTAAAACAGGATTAGAACTAAAGAAAGACAACATATGAGAGACAAAGAGTTGGGGAACAGAAGATGGCTGACTGGAGCCAGCTTTCCACAGAAGCTCCCATCCAGAAAGAGAGTTAAAGGACAGAAGTTTAGCAAGAAAGCCACTGGTTTGGATCTGAGCCAAGAGAGAAGGTTGAAGAATGCACATCAACCCTTCTGAGATGAGCTGCGATCCCAAGAATACAAACAAAAGGTACAAAATCCATAGCAAAGCCAACAGGAGTCGCTTCCCCACGAGAACAGCTTGCAGTATACTCCATACAAACAAGTTTGAGGAGTTCAAATATTCTCCCATTTTATCCCACAGGAGAGACTCTCTAAAAAAAAAAAAAAAAAACAGACCTCCTTCCCCAGCTAGGGTGTCATGGCACTCTCCTGCCAGGCATAAAACTGTATATATTCTCTACTTGCAATTTTGAACTCCCAGCACCCCCTTCCATTCTCACCCCGAGGTCTGGAAGCTGGTTCTTCTTGGAGTCTAGATTCTTGGGCATTTTCTCAAGGGGTGTGGACAGAGCATGGACTATTACTGACCTGTGCTGATTCTCTGGCGCGGGAGAGGGGAGAGGACATTCAGCTGAGAGGGAACCATATAGGAGGGGCAGTGCCCCAAGGCACAGTGCAGCAGCCACAGCAACAGAAACAATGGGACTCACACCCTGGGGATATTTTGAAAAGATACTCCCAGTTTCTCTGGGCAACCAGAGGAAGCCAGGCATCTTCTCCAGTAGCAGCCACTGGCAGAACAGATCTGGGATGGAAATGCAGGCCCTGTGAGTAAAGGGTATGCCTGAGGCGATACTGGCCTGGGCAGAGTGCAGGGACTAGAATACGCACGTGCAGAGACAGCACAGTCCCAGGGTGGAGCTGACCCAGAAGACTGCATCGCTGAACTTCAGATGCACCCGGCCCTCAGGGGTTCAAAGCTGACACAAAGGTAGCCAGGCAGTGGCTGGAACTGACAGCTAGCTGCCTGTTCTAACTGCATCTGCTGTAACAGGAACTGTAGCCGAGACTGAGCAATGGCACAGACAGGGCAGAGTTGGTCAAACAGCGTCTGAACCACAGGGGAAGATAGACGGGACAGAAACAATTCTGTGAAGTTCTTCTGTTCTGTGTGCAACATCAATCAGGGGCAGGGCTGGACTGAGTGAAATACCCCAGCCCCCATTAAGCACCCTATGTTGTCAGGCCTCACCTCCCTTGCCAGGTAGTGGCAGAGAGTGGCAGCCTGGCTGAGGAGACATAGATCTCCCTGTGACTCAGGGAGGTGCAAACCCCTAGAGCATCTGCTCATTAGAGGGAACTGGGTCACAGCCCTGCAGTGTTACCAGTGACTAGTTATGACAGAGGTACAAGGAGGGGAAGGAAACATCAACCTTTCCAGACTAATGTATTTCCTGGGTGGGTCCCTCTGAGCTCATGGAGCACTGGAGCGAGTCATACTCGAGCTGCCAATAGACCCTTGCTATCTAGTTGCCGGAGAACTTTTGAACTCTCTCACCTAAGACCAGTGCTGACTGGGACAATTTATTTGGACCTCTTGAACTGGGCCAACCACCTGAGGAATATCCAGGGTGGTAACCTGGATGTGTGGTTGTGGAAAGGTTTGATTTTCCTTTTCCTATTGTTGCCTGAGGGGGGCTAGGGTGACTTAATTGCTGATATTTCTCCACAGTTGAGACTTCAACCCAGAGTAAGTGATTCACTAGGGTAAGATAGAGACCAGCTGGAAATAAGACTGAGCCACTTAGCCCCACCACACCAAGAAGGTCCCCAGTTTCTCAGACTGTGGCACTGTATGGGTCCTTGGAAAAACTCTAGGGGGAAAGGTACAGACAGCAGTACTAGCTTTGGGGCAAAGGACTGGCCAGTCACCACTCCTGGAGCCCCCAACCCAACTTCTTCTTATCTGTTTATCTAGCCAAACAGTGTAAAATAATCATGGGGTGGATTCAGCGGAAAAGCTCTGGCAACATGAATAACCAGAGTAGATCAACCCCCCCCAAGGAACAATTTGGCAGACACAACTGAAGATGCCATTCATAAACAGATGGCTGAGATGTCAGAAACTAAATTCAGAATTTGGATTGCAAATAAGATCAATAAAATGGAGGAAAAGTTGGAATTAGAAATTCAAGGAGCATTTCAAAAGTTCCCTCAAGAATTCAAGGAATTCAAAGACAAAAATCACCAAAGATTTTGCCACATTGAGACAAGAATTTGCAGTCCTCAAAGACCTGAGAAATAGAGTAGAATCCCTCAGGAACAGAATGGGGCAAGCAGAAGAAAGGATTTTTGACATTAAAGACAAAGCTTTTGAACATACCCAAACTCTCAGAGAGGAAGAGAAATGGAGATCAAAAACGGATCATTCTCTAAGAGAGCTCTGGGGTAATTCGAAGAGAAGCAATATTTGCCTGATAGGGATCCTGAAGGTGATGAAGTGGCTTTGCAAGGCACAGAGGCTCTTCTTCACAAGATTATGAAAGAGAACTATCCAGACATGCCAAGAGATTCTGAAATCCAGATAGCAGACAGTTTCAGAACCCCAGGATGACTCAACTTGAATAAAACATCCCCCAGGCAAATCTTAATTAACTTCACTAAAGTTAATATGAAGGAGAAAATTCTGAAAGCAGCCAGACATAAGAAAATCATAACCTAGAAGGGGAAAAATATTAGATTAACTGCAGATCTCTCTGATGAATACTTTCAAGCTTCAAGAGGGTTGTCATCGACTTCTTAATCTCCTAAAACAAAATAACTTTCAAACCAGGATCTTGTATCCACCTAAACTGAGTTTCATGTATGATGGAGACATTAAATACTTTAATGACATTCACATGTTGAAGGAATTTACCATAACTAAACCAGCCAAATATCCTTCAGGATATTCTCAGATCGATCCTCCATAATGACCAGCACAATCCTCCACCACAAAAGTAAACTCACTCAGAAAATTTTGATCAAATTCCAACTTCCACAGTTGTGAAAGGATTAAAAATGTCCACTGGACTTTCAAAAAACTCAATACCCACAATTCTACCAGGCTTACCAATATCCTCAATTAATGCGAATGGCTTAAATTGTCCTCTAAAGTGGCACAGGTTGGCTGACTTGATACAAAAACTCTGGCCAGATATCTGTGGTTTACAAGAATCTCATCTGACCTTAAAAGATAAATATAAACTCAAGGTGAAGGAATGGTCATCTATATACCAAGCAAATGGAAAACAGAAAAAAGCAGGTTTTGCAATCGTATTTGCAGATACAATAGGCTTTAAACCAACCAAAGTAAGAAGGGCAAGGATGGACACTTCATATTGTCTAAGGGTAATACTCAATATGATGAGATTTCAATTATTAATATTTATGCACCCAACCAGAATGCACCTCAATTTATAAGAAAAACTCTAACAGACATGAGCAACTTGATTTCCTCCAGCTCCATAGTAGTCAGAGATTTTAACACT
>CAUYRH010102208.1:0-23229 GCA_963574655.1 Perodicticus potto | reverse complement strand
GGGAGGGTGGGGGGAGTGAGGATAGAGGGCGGGATCACACCTGTGGTACATATTTGAAGGGTTAGGAGAAAACTTCTAAATAGGGATCAAAATTGTTCTCACAAAGTAATGAGAAATTCTCTTGAATGTTATCGCAATCAGATTGATGAAAACATCTCTGATTGTATCTGAAGCCTGTACACTGTAGCCCATGGCTGAATTATTGTACACAGATATGATTCAATAAAAAATAAATAAATAAATAAGATCGGAGAAACTGCTTTTGGAAATCTGAGTTGAAAACCACATACTCCTTAATGTTGGAACGTATCCGAGTCATACATCTGTTATTCATTTATGCCACTGCACCAGAAGTGGGTCAGAAGAATGGATTTAGGAAAATTAAGTTACTAAGCCTTTTCTCCTCTTCTTGTGTTTTCCATCTTTCCAACAAGAAACTTGTTAACCACCAAATCCAAATGATAGAAAATGTATTGACATTAGCTACTACTAAGATTGTATATCTGTCGAACATTTTCTCTTAATCTTTAAATAACAGGCATAAGATTGGTTTTCTATTTTAACTTTGTCTTTGAAGATAAATTTTTGTTTTGTAACAGTTTAATATTTATTGAAAAGCTGTGAAGTTTTCATATACCTCACACTCAGCTTCTACTTTTGTTAATATCTTACATTAGTATGATGTATTAGTTACAGATAATGAACCAATATTGATAGACCGTTTTAACTAATGTTCATACTTTGTTCAAGTTTCTTTTTTTTTTCAGTTGTAATATCTCCTTTTTTCTTTTTTTTTTTTATTTTTTATTGAGTCATAGCTGTGTACAGTAATTCAGTCATGGGTTACAGTGTGTGGGCTTCACATACAATTGGAGATATTTTTATTAACCTGATTGATATAGCATTCATGATATTTTCTTATTTACTATGTGAAAACATTTTTGATCTGTATTTAGCAGTTCAAGTTTCATTCATTTTTTACTTGCAGTTGTTTCCTGTTCCAAGACTCCGAACACAGTAGTGCGAATATATTGACTAGTGCCTCCTTAGATGCCTGCTGGCTGTGAGTTTCTCAAACTTTGTTTTTGGATAACCTTGACAGTTTCAAGGAGTACAGTTATCATACAGACTGTCACTCAAAGTTGGGATTCGGACGATGTATTTACTGTGATTCAATTGAAATTATTCATTTTTGCGAGGAGTGTCTCAAAGGGAAAGTAACATTTTCTTTCTATCCTCACATTATATTGAGAGTACTGCAATCAGTATGGCTATGACTGCTGACAGTAATTAACCGTGGTCACGTGTGCAAGGTAGTGTCTGCTGGGTTTCTCCCCTGTAAAGTAACCTTTCCCCCTCCCTTTAGCACTGTGTTCTTTAGAAAGAAGTCACCGTACTCAACACACACTGAAAAAAGTGAGGATTTATGCTCCACCTCCCTAAGGAGGAATGCCGACATAAATTGGTGTAATTCCCATTTGGAATTCTTTTGCACAGGGGATTTTTCAATCATCCCTGCTTATTTAATTATACAATTATTTGTATCAGTCTGAGCTCATGGATATATACATTTTTTTTTATTTTGGGATATAATCCAATTAAGCTTTATTCATTTTGCCTCTCAAATAACTCCAGATTTGGCATTGAGAGCTTACAGAAGCATGGCGTTTGATATGCTCTACACTTGTTTGTTTCCTTTCTTTCTGTTTTCTTTTTTAGCACTTTCTTACTTTCTGGCACTACACTATGCTCCAGGCTCATGTTTTATATTTCCTGCCACAGTCCTAGAATCTGCCATTTATCCAAGCAGCGCTGGTTCCTCTTACTGGGGAACGATATCAGAAAACAATGTCCAGACGCTACTAGAAAGTCATTGTCTCCAGGCTCCCTCGGCTGACAGAGCAAGGATGTATTTGCTACAGACATCTATAAATGTTCCTATACGTGACTCTCTGTCTCCATAATAAGTACGTATGAATTCATGTCTCCAACTCTGATCTATTATCACACTGCTCATTCTAGCCTCCTCCCCAGTTTATCATAATCAGTAGTGAAAAACCTGCCTCCCACCATCTGCTATGCAGCCCCTTATTTGCACAATTCCAGCATCCATGAATAGCAGTGTCGGTGCTGTCCACCCATATCAGTACGGGAAACAACTTGACGGACTGGAATACGGTGTTTATGTGAAGTTTCTTTCCCCGTTGCTCTTTCAGACACTCCTTGTTTCCACAGTTGCTGGGATCAGAACCGCTTTCCTACATCCTATTCAGTAAAGCCTTTTTATAAAATTGAAATGTGACAAGAGGGTATTGTTTCAGTCTGTATTCCATCCTGGGATCCCCAACTTCCTTTTTTTTACATTAACATGTATCAAGGTTCACCCTTTTATATCACACAAAGTAGATTTACTGCCCTGAAAAATTCCCCAGTGCTTTACCTGTTCAACTGCCCGACCCACTTCCACATCCTTGTCAACTACTAATGTTTTTCTTATCTCACAGTTTTGCAGTTTTCTGTCTAGAAAAAGACTAGATTTCTAGAAAAAAAGATTTACCCTAGCATCAGATAGTAGACTTTTCAAACTGATTTAGTTCACTTAGTAGCGTTTAAGGTTTATCCATATTTCGTGTGGCTTAATAGCTCATTTGTTTTCAAAGCTACCATAGTTCATTTTGACTGCAAATTCAGTGTCTGGTGATGGCCTTCTCCATGGTTCATGGGAATCTTCTTTTTGCCGTGCCCCCACACAGTAAAAAGAATGAAGGAGTTCTCCCAGCCCTCTTTTATGAGAGCTCTCATCCCATTCATGAGGTCTCTGCCCTCATTACCTAATCAACTCCAAAAGGCTCCTTCTTCTAATGCTGTCACATTTGGGTTTAAATTTCTACGTATAAATGATGGGAATACAAACTTTCAGACCACAGCGATTACTAAGTAATAACCAATTATATGGCTATACCGCAGTTTGCTTATCCCTTCACATATTGAAAGATATATGGTTGCTTCCTGTTTTGCTGATTGTGAATGAAAATGCTATAAATTTTGTGTGCTGGCTATGAGGTAGATGTAATTTTTCAAAGTAATTTTGTGGACTTAAGTTTTCAACTCAGTTGGGTAAATACTAAAGAGCGTGATAGTAGTATTAAGTAGTGAATGTATAATTACTTTTGAAAAAGAAAAGAGCTATCTTCTAAAGTGTCTGTACCACGTTTCCTTCCAATAATGAGTGAGAGTTCCCATTGCTCCACATCGCTGCCAACATTTGGTGGTGTCAGTGTTGGGATTCTGGCCATTCTAATTATGGTGCAAGCTGGTTTTAATTTTTAACACCCTAATGACATAGGATGTGGAGGAACATCTTTCATATGCCTATTTTCATCTGCACGTCTGTGGTGAAGTGTCTGTTCAGATCTTTTACTCATTTTTTAATTGAGTTGGACATTTTTCTATTAATTGAGGTTTTTTGTTTGTTTTTTTGCAGTATTTGGCCGGGGCTGGGTTTGAACCCACCACCTCTGGTATATGGGGCTGGCGTCCTACTCCTTTGAGCCACAGTTGTCACTCTATTGAGTTTTTATTTTAAATTTTTGTCTCAAAATATTACGGAAGTGCAACCGTTTTGCTTACATGGATCACTTGTATAATGCTTTAGTCAGGGCTCAAGTATGTGCCCATTACCCAGACAGTGCTAATTGCACCATTTAGGTAGGTTTCCACCCTCCACTCCTCTCTGATCCTACTTGATTTCCACCGAGTCTTACTTTCCTCTGTGCGCATGTGTGTTTATCAGTTAGTTCCAATTTAATAGTGAGTACATGTGGTGATTGTTTTTCCATTCTATAGATACTTCACTTAAGAGAATAGTCTACAATTTTATCCAAATTATTGCAAAAGGCATTAATTCATCCTTTTTATGGCTGAATGGTATTCCATGGTATATATATATAACACACTTTGTTAACCCAGTCCTAAAGTGATGGGCACTTAGGTTTATTCCACATCTTTGCAATTGTGAGTTGTGGTATAATAAACATTTCAGTGCAGGTGTTACTTTGATAGAATGACTTCTTTTCCTTTGGATAAAAACCCAAAGGAAACTGGGATGGCTAGATTAAATGGTAGGTCTACTTTTAGTCTTGGAAGAATCTCCATACTACTTTCTATAGAACTTGTACTACTTTGCAGTCCCACCAACAGTGTACAAGTATTCCTTTCTCTCTACATCAACACCAGCATCTGTTTTGCACTTTTTAATAAAAGCCATTCTAACTGGGGCAAGATGATATTTCATTGTAGTTTTAATTTGTATTCCCTAGTTATTAGTGGCATTTGTTGGCCATTCTTTTATCTTCTTTTGAAAAGCTTCTGTTCCCACTTTTCAATTTGTTTCTTTTTTCTTTTTCTTTCTTTCTTTCTTTTTTTTTGCCCACTTTTCAATTTGTTTCTTTTTTCTTTTTTTTTTCTTTCTTTTCTTTTTTTTTTTTTTTTTTTGTCTTGCTGATTTGAGTTCTTTTTAGATTTTGGTTTTTAGTCCTTTCTTTAATGTATACCTTGTGTATATTTTCTCCCATTGTGTAGGCTGCCTATTATCTCTGTTAATTATTTTCTGAGCTCTGCAGAAGCTTTTCAACATAAACAAGTTACAATTATTTCTTCTTGTAGCTGTGACTGCCTTTGAGGTCTTCTTCATAAATTCTTTGGCTAAGCTGATAAGGGTTTCTTTTCCCCAGTGTATGTTATTGTCTGCTATGTTAAAGTTCTGTTGGCTGTATGTGGACAGTTTTATATCTGGGTTCTCTATTCTGTTCCATTGGTCAACACATATTGTTTTGGTTACTCTAACCTTGTGGCATAGTTTGAAGTCTGATGATATTATGCCTCTATATTTATTCTTTTTAAGATTGCTTTTGTTATTCAGGCTATTTACCGATTAAAAAGGAAGCAGAGAATAATTTTTTTCCAGATCTGTGAAATATGATGTGGGTATTTTGATGGGAATTGCATTGAATCTATAAATCATTTTGGGTTGTATGGACATTTTAATAATGTTGATTCTACCAATCCATTATCAAGATGAGCATGATGTATTTGTCTATTTGTTTGTGTCATCTGCAATGTCTTTCATTGATGTGTCATAGTTCTCTTTTTTGAAATCTTTTACCTCCTTGGTTAAGTATATTCCAAGGTATTTTATTTTCTTCGTAGCTATTGTGAATGGCATGAAGTCTTTGATTTGAGTCTAAGCTTGACCATTATTGGCATATAGGAATACTACTGTTGAGTTTTACATTGACTGATTTTTAAATGTTTAACAAAACTAGCATATATGGAATAAATCCTATGTGGCTATAGTGTGTAATTTTTATGTATTATTATATTCAGTTTGCTAGTGTTGTTTATAATTGTTTTGTCTATGTTCATAAGAGTTGTAGGTCTGTAGTTCACCTTTCTTGTAATTTACTTACTTGGATTTGTTATAAGGTTCTTATTGCCTTCCTGTATTGAGTTTGGAGGGGTGCTCTTTGCCTCTGTTTTCTGGAATAATTATAATATTTTGGAGAATTGATATCATCTCTCTCTTAAATATTAGGAAGAATTCACCAGTGAAATCATGCAAGCCTGATGATTTCATTTTTAGAAAGCTATTAATTATTGATTCATTTCTTTAATAGATACAGTGCTATTCATATTATTTTTTCTTGCTTGTGTGAGCTATGGTTGTTTGTGTCGTTTAAGGGATTGATTCATTTCCTCTAAGTTGTCAAATAGTGGGCATAGGGTTTTAGAAAATACTCCTTTATTATCATTTTGATGCTCAAATGTTCAGTACTCATAACTCTTCTTTCATTTATTATACTGGTAAAATGTATTCCTCTTTTCTTTCATCCCCCATTAATCTTCTTGGAGGTTTATGTATATATAAACATTATATTTATAATGTATATTCTAATATGCGTGTATATATATTTATGTGTAAAATGTTTCCAAGAACTGCTTTTGCTTCATTCCATAATTTCTGATAAGTGGCATTTTCATTTTCTTCAGTCAAAAATATTTTTTAAAAATTCTTTTGGGAATTCTTCTTTGACTCATATATTATTCACAAGTATGGTAATTTCCAAATATTTTCCAGTAAGTTTTTTTTTCTTTTTTCTTTTCTTTCTTTCTTTTTTTTTTAGACAGAGTTTCATTATGTTGCCCTCGGTAGAATGCTGTGGCATCACAGATCACAACAATCTTAAATTCTTGGGCTTAAGCAATTCTCTTGCCTTAGCCTCCCAAGGAGCTGGGACTACAGGTGCCTGCCACAATGCCCAGCTATTTTTTTGTTGTTGTAGTTGTTGTTGTTGTTTTTAGTAGGCCTGGACCAGGTTCAAACCCACCAGCCCTGGTGTATGTGGCCAGTTCTCTAACCACTTAGATACGGGCACAAAGCCTCCAGCTATGTTTCTATTAACTTTTAGAGTTATAGTTTGAGTACATAGTTTATTTAAGTGATATTCTTTTAAATTTATTAAAATACATTTTATTCCACTAAATACGGTTTATCTTGTTGAATGTTCCATGTAGGCTTAATAAAACAATGTACTCTGATATTAGTTGGAGTATTTTAATAAACATCAATTATGTTCAGTTTATTAATAGTTATCTCTCAGTATCTCCACTATATTTTTGCCTTCTTGATCTGTCAATTATTGAGGGAGGGATATCAAACTCTTTAAATGTAATAGTGTATTTTTAGGTTTCCTGTACCAATTTTATTAATTTTGTCTTACTTATTTTGATGTCATATTGTTAGGTACATATATGTTTAGAATTATTGTATTTTCTTAGAGAATTGAGCCCTCTTTCGTTAAGTAATGCCTCTATTATTTTCAATAATTTCCTTTTCTTTTCTTTTTTTTTTGACAAAGCCTCAATCTGCCACCACAGTGGCATCATAACTCACAATAACTTCAAATTCTTGGGCTCAGGCTATACTCTTGCCTCAGCTTCCAACATAGCTGGGACTACAAGCACCCACTGTAAATACCTAGCTAATTTTTTTCTATTTTTAATAAAGATGGGATCTTGCTCTTGCTTAGGTTGGCCTCAAATTCCTAAGCTCAAGCATTCCACCCACCTCAGCCTCCAGAGTGCTAGGATTACAGGAGTTAGTCACCACGCTCGGCTAATAATTTCCTTATTCTGAAGTCTACTTTGAAGTTAATCTATATGCTTCAACTTCCTTTTATGTTGACATGGCATATTTTTCTCTAATCCTTTATATTTAGCCTATATGAGTCTTTTTATACATATGGTGTGTTTCTCATAGACAATATATAGTTGGGTCTTTTTTAAGGCACTTGATATTTTTTGGTTTTTAATTGATATACACAGACCATTATATTTAATGTGATTGATGTGGTTGGATTAGAACATACCCTGTTTCTATTTTCTATTTGTTGCATTTGCCCTTCGATTCTTCTATCCCACCTTTCTACTCCTTCTGGAATTTCATATAATTTAATTTTTTTATTCTCTAATCTTATAAATTAAGCCTTAAAAACCATTAAAAATGGTTTAAGTGTTTGCCTAGAATTTCTAATATACATATTTAAGAAATCTAAATCCAAAACAAATTACAGAAAAGAAACCTAAATCCATTTACAAATAACACTATATTGCTTGTAATGTTACAGTGTTCCATGTTAAAACAGAATATTCCCAATGTTCCCTTCTTTCATAATTCTATACATTTTATTAGATTCTTTCTTTATTCCTCTACCCCGTATTTTCTATTCCCTATGCCTTAATTGAAGTAAGAAGGCCTAGGCTTCTCATACTGAGGTGACAAATATTTAGTAATGCAAATGGATACTTTAAATTCATGGCAAAAAATGAATAACTCGAGGAAGGGTATATATATTATTTAATCTTGATCAAGAAACCATAAACATTTAGGGAACTGTAGAGGTTTTCAGGGTTCTTACCTGTCTTTCTGATGTTTGTTACTGAATGAACTTAGCCTGTGGTCAGACAGTGAAAAACCTACCTCAGCCTCATAGCGAATCACACATTGAAGGTCTCAACTGATACGACAGACATTCAAATATGTGGAAGTTGTGGTGTACTTGCCTCTTTCCAAATGCCCAATATTTTTATCAAGGGTGATGACTTGGCATAAAATAGAGATCTTGTCTATCACATCCCAGTGAAAACTATTATCTTTCCAGCCATCTGGCTTATCTCCACCCATTCTTATTTTTGAAATTAATTTTTCCTGACAATGAGGAAGAATCATTTACTTTCTCTTATGTTCCTACAACTTGGTCTCCTCTCCTCCCTTTTTTTTTTACCCTCTTCCTTCTCATCACTCTCCACTTTCTCCTAAATAAGTTTAAGAAATGTAAACATAAGAGGAATTATGCTGCAAGCTTGTTCTTCATAAAAGAACAGCTTTTAATTAAATCAGAAAAAAGTACTGCCAGAGGCAACACTTAAACTGACAAGGAATGAGTTCTGTTAATCTTTGCAGAGAGGCAGTGTACACTGCACTTAATTTAATTAGGTAGAGGAAAGGCCTGTTCAGTCCTAGGGGGGTTACCAATGTCCTTTTAAATTGAGGACACAGCATTTATATAAAGTCATTTTAATATCAGGCAATGCGTTTCTAAACAGTAATTTTAAAATATTACTTGCTATTATTAAATGATACCTTGTTGCAACTTCTTACTTGAAGAGACAACTTTAATTTCACAGAGAAATTTCATCGACCAACAGGCCTTTTTCTCCTCTTCAGTAATTTATTGACTTTGAAAGTGTTAAATAATTAGGGCTAAGTTCCCTGGAAAACAACTGCACTAGGGAAATACATGTCAAACCTATATTACAATGGATAATGTATTTGGATTATGTTTCACTTCTGGGCCATGGTAGTGAGTGATAACAAATAACTTTTATATTGAAAATTATATTACAGTTGAGAACTAGGTTATATTGCGAATTCATACACAGCAACAAAGACACATTAAAGGAAAACTTTAGGATGTTTTAGTCACTTTTTAAATTTCAAATCTTTCTCTCCAATGCTTCAAAATCTTCATTGACTATTTCTACTCCTTTCTGCCAACCACCCCCAGACTCTGGACAGGTTATTTGGTTATCAATCTGTCATATTCATAAATTATAATAGGAACTTATCTAGAAATCACATTGAGTAGCCAAATACAAGCAAATAAGGCTCAGTGAGCAAGTTGGATACCAAGAAACATTTCATTTCACACAGTATTTTGTCTGTTTCTTTGTTTGTTTTACCCAGCATCTCAGAGAATACTAGTGTAGGGCTCCCTGAGAGCACTATATATTTTTGAATTCCTTGCATTTTATTCCTTTATCTATTCATGGAAGTAGTTGAGCACCAATTGCGGGTAAAAATGAGCCTCGGTAAAAGTGTTAACCCATTGAACAAGTCAAACTCAGTCTTTGACAGCATAAAGCTTAGAATCTAGTAGTTTTTATTTTTTCCATGTATACTTTCAGGTTCAAGAGGATGTTGGAGCAGTTTCTGAGCAATAAAGAACTACTGAACAGGGTATTGATTCAAGGTATGCTCATCCCTTTTTTGCTTATCTATCAGTACAACAAAACATATTTTAATTATGAGGATGAAATGCTGAAGAAACTAATCCCCAACATGTGGTGCGAATCCATCTTCAACGATAGCTAGTAAGCAACTAAGTTTTAGTTCTACTATAGGAACCCAAGCTGACCTCAAATTTAAAATTACTGTTTGGGGATTTATGAAGGAGTCCATTTTCAGGGAGAATGTTTCTTGGCATTCATTTGCATGGAGACTTATATAACTGGTCTAAATTCACCCCACTGTGTATGTAAAGAGAATTCATTAAGCGCTTAACACAAGGTGGAAATTTCAACAAATGCCGGGTGCCCTAATTCCTTGGGAGACACTAAATCAGGGTTAGGAACACAGGCTTTGCTAACATGTGGATTGGGATTTGAGTCCTAGTTCTACTTTTTATTAGCTGAATTATCTTAGACTTTGCAATTATCCTCAGATTCTTTGTTTTTAAAATGTAATACTCATTGAGTATTATTGAAAGGAGTAAATCTTAAAATATACTCAAAACACACATTGCTACCCATGTGTGTCTGTGTGTATGGAGAGAGAGAGAGAAGTAAGTGATAGATATTGGATTTGTTAGCAGCAAACAAGTCTTCAAAATTGGTTTGCATTCCATGATAATTTAGATGAAATGCTTTTGCCAGTTAATAAAACACCTGACTCAAATAATTTAAAAAATAGAGATGTATCATCTCAAGTACAATCAGTCAAAAGGAATTGCAAAAATTGTTAGTACAGACATAGTAGCATCTTTAATGACCCAGATTTTCCTCACACTTTTGCTCAGCATTGACTTTTGTCTTCAGACATGTGCCCTCACGATCATGAGATGGCTGCCATAGCTCCGCTGTCTTATTCCCACCGAACACAATCTAACAGTTTAAGGTGGGAAAGAAATTCAAGGGACTGTAGAAGATTTGAGATTTAACAGTGCTTTCAGGGGAGCAAATTAGCTGGCATGTTTCATGGATGCTGAAAGAAAACATGAGACCCCTGAGTGAGCCGGAGATGAACAGTTTATTACTCATAACAAAAGCAATGACCATGGTATCATCATTTTTTGCTCTATTTCCCAAGGCCAAAATTCCCATAGGGAAACTTAGCAAGGCCCTGGTGATGCCTGCATGCTTGATAAATTGTTTTACAGGGGAGGAATCCTGATATTAAGGTATTATAATCTTTTTTAATGGGTTTAAACAATTCGCTTGACTTCTGTGCTGGAGGGAGATATTATCTTTGTTATTCTAGGCAGTAAACAAGCTTGCCCTTTGCTCCCAAACTATCTCTATCTTCAAAAGCTGTTCACTATACAAACTCCTTAAAAGATAGCCTGGAATAAGAGGGCAGCGAGCACAGAATCACAAGAACCCCTGCGTAGAGAGGATAGCTCGTCCTCATGCCTCTTGTTAAAAGTAACCGTATTTTCTTCAAATATCACCTTAGACTTTTATTAATCGAAATTTAACTCCTAGGAGTGAGAAGGAGCCCAGCCTCCCCTATCGTACTTGGCTTCCCTATATCTGAAAAAATATACTGGGGTTTTGTTAATGAGAGAAAATGAAGAATTATCATTAGGCAAGTAACCAGCCAACAAGGTCTTCTATAACTTTTCTGTGTCTGTATCTATACATATATGCATATATGTATACGCATAGGTACACATACGTATACAAACCTATGTATATGTAAACACACACACACACATACATTTACACCAATCAGGACAAAATGCCATCAACCAAAATAAAAAAATCTTTCTCATATAGACGTATAGCTGCCTTGTGGCATTTGCAATAGGCAGAAAAGTGATTTTACTTTGGGCTCTTGAGAAATGTGTATATGAGAGGGAAAGAGACAGAGAGAGAGAATACTTTGAAGAGCGAAGATCTACAAGTAATGGTATTTTTTTTGTACGGTTTTATCTTCATCCTCTCCTTTTCCAACTGAATATTTATTATGGGACCTGATCCATAGTAGGCGAATGTTAAGTTATAAAATTAATTAGCGTGTACTTTTTTAGCTTTATAATAAAGGAAATTTCTGGTTGGGTACTCCCTAAGAAAGGCCTTAGAGTATTAATCATGTTGCCACCTTTTTATATTTTTTTGCTTCATTAATAATTTTCCAGAAGCATTCGTTACTAGTAAAATTCTGAGGAAGCAATGTCTAATACAGCTTCCCTGGATCATGTACCTTCGTCATCCATTTGGTGTTTTTGTTCGTCTATCATATGTTTTCATGGCACAAGGAAAGCACCTTAAATCAGCCCATGTCTCCACCTGAGTACCAATAAGGAAACTACCTATGGAGCCCTGAAACTCCATTTATAAGTAATAAATTTGTGTTATCTGCATAGAAGATACTTTTCAGGTGGAATATTTCTGTTATTGTAGAAAGTGTTGACTATGTTATCTTGGCTATTTGATATGCAAAAAATAAAGCCTTGTTCACATGAAAGAATCAGCTAGAAGCTACCCTGTGGCCTAGACAATTATGCTATTGAAAAGTTGGGCAAAATTTATATTGTACATGCTAAGCTATTAGGCCCTTTTTGTATTTTTCTTTCCTTGTAACTTACCCAGAAACCATGATCAATAAACCATTGTCTTTTGGGGAATGCTACTTCTAGATTGTGGAGAATCCTTCAAAATGATTCAAACTATAGTTCAACCTCAAATTTCTGCTAGGAAAATCATATGCCTATGATTTACTTTACTAATATTTCTTCTTACAGTGAACATAATCATTCATTCCATACACATGTAATTAGCATTCATCATGTCTAGTGGATGCAAGAATGAATGTGACCGAGTTTCTGACCTCAAGGGCATTCACACAGAAAACTGCAATTAAATGTGGTACTTTCTACAATGAAAGTATACCCAGAGTGCAGGAAAGGAACTTAACTGCTTGATGTCAAGAAACAATCCTAAATGCACTTCCACCCTGTAAGCCTAAATCTGTAAGGTAGAAAGAAAAAGACAAATTTTCTAATATGTGTATAGGACACCATGAACAAAACAATGGAGGCTTCAAAATATGTGGTAGAGGCTTTGCCACGTAGACACTGCTATGGTGGTGCCCCAAGGAATTTAGATATAGAGGAAACAAATTTTTCCTTCACTAGCTCCACTATAAAACTACAACTTAAAAGACCATATATAGGCAAAGTATACAAGGAAAACTGGATTACTTCATATAGAAAAAGTCTTGATTTTGCTTGAAATGATTACTGTACATAAAGATAGTGAGGGGATTTAGGCTGCCCTGGAAATACTGGACAAAGGAGAAGCAGAGAATAAATTTTCACAGGCACAGTACTTCTTAGTTGAGTGGACTTTAAGGATTTGAGTCCCTTTGAAAAGTTGTGGCTGGATCAATGTAACGCCACTGAGTGCTCAATGCTCTTCATCTCCCATGTTTGCTTTTTATTCCTAACAAACAATCTGCTGACCCTTATTTGGCTTCACACATAGCTTTGCTCTTAAAATGATAAAATGTACTCATCTTGTTAACCTCAAGTTTTCTTTCAATTTATGAATCAATACATTAGGAGATCACATCATGTATTAAGATACTGCCTTGTACACAAAGCAAGTGTGCTGATCAATCATGTCAGGTGTGGTTCTCTTGCCCTTGTGTTGAATGTATTACTCATGTAAAAATATTACATCTTTTATAAAAATAGTTTGATTATAATAGAATAATGCTATACTACACAGTCTTTATTCCATCCTGTCACCAATTTCCCATTTCTTCTCACTTAATAGAAAGGGCCATTAATGTTTTGTATATGGTTTGTACATAGTAATAGTGGATATGTAGTCATGTGTCCCTTAACAATGGGAATGCATGTTCTGAGAAACCTGCTTCTAGGTGATTTAATTATTGTGCAAACATAATAGAGTGTGTGGAGTGTACATCCCCAAATGTAGGCAGCACAGGCTGCTACATATCTAGGGGATGCAGTATACTCAATGGCTCCTAGGCCACAAATCTATACAGCATATTATTGAACCCAATACTGTCAGCAATTGCAACAAAATAGTATTTGTTAATCTGAACATATTTAAACACAGAAAAGGTACAGTAAAAATATGGGATTATGATTTGATAAGACCACTGTTAGATATATGGTCCTTCATTGACAGAAATATTAGTGTACATCGCATCACTATAAATGCACACAATTTATATGTAATATATAATTTTGCATAAAATTCTTGCATATTTATCTAACATCCAAAAATAGTTACATATGATATAGGCTACATTTTATAGAAATAAAATCATATGTGAAACGATGGTGGTTTATATAAAGAAAGGATATGCAAACAATATCATCAGAGAATGGAAGAAAAGAAATGGCTTAGAGAAGAAACATAAAAAGACAAAGCAGGATTAAGAGCTCATGTAAGGTATGAAATTATAAATATAAAATGCACCAATGATTCCATTTTTGAATTGTTTTCAGCTATGATTTACCGTGACCAGCAAAGGCAGCTGTGTGTGCACATGTGCTCACACACACACAGATACACAGAGCATGCGCACATCTAAGTTAGAAGTTTTCAAATTGAATTGCTAAGAGGTAGTCACGGTCAAGGGTAATTGAAGAAGTTTTTCAATAAATACTCATGATGAACCATGGAATCTAGATCAGCCAGAGAGGAGTGAGATGACAGGAGGAGACTTCATGCAACTACAAAAGCTGAAAGGGAGGCAGGAGGGTCAGTGAAGTGGACATCTCCGCATGAACCATAGCAATGGAAGGAATTTTAAAAAGTGAGCCATAAAGATAAGATATCAAGGTTGGTATTGGCTGTTTACATGTGAGAAATTAAAAATGGTGTAATTTAGGTCAATGACAAGGTTCAGGATAAGAATATAGGCAAAATTACATATTGAACGCAACCAAAAATGCAACAAGATCAATGATACAGAAATGTAATGCCTGAATGTATTTTTTTTAACTTCATAGACAAAAATCAAGTTTCTATACTTAAAAGGCTGAGAAACAGAATTTTTACCCAAAGTTAATTGTATGCATAGTAAAATTTATTCTTAGACTTCATTCCAAATACACTATTTTTATCATACGAGAGATTGTTGCTCTACCTGTTATATCTTATAAATTGGTGGATATATGATGGTTTCACACTAATTGATGACTTTACTTGCAATGTCACTCAATAATACTAGGTTAGATATTAAGTTTCTGCTCTTCCAGAAGCTTTCTAGTAGTGGGTTTTCAAACAGCAAATGACTATATCCTTTATAATGTATGCTTTTAGACTCTTGTTTAGACTTACCAGAGGTTCCAAACGGTGTGTCTTCTATGAATACCTATAGCACCATTAGAATTGTACGGTTATGTGGCCCAAATAGCAGTGAGGCATATTTGCAAATAGTGCAAGACATTCTCCTATTTGAAATATAAATCAAAATACTCAGTCTTCACTTACTAAGTAGCCCAGAGCCGTATTGAGAGTGTGGTACATGGACAAAAACAAACAGATTATTTAAATAGCAACTACTCCCTTTGTATCCTTTTGTATCCTTTTAAGCCTTTGAGAATGACACTAATCTCTAAAATTCTAAAGTGCATGTCTTATTGCCTCTGATTTACTATTTGGGCCCAAAGAGGACTTTCAAGAGCGTCCACATGGTTCTTCTATCAGACGGAATTGTTCCACAGATCAGAAATACATTTAGCTGCCATCTGCTATGAAAGGCCATTGTAATTATACATTCAGGAATAAGAGAAACGAACTTGGGCCAGGTTCCATGTATGAATCAACCTCCAAATGCAGCCATTCAAAAACAGGACAATGATGGTGTTTAGGGACTGCAACCATCAATGTTAACTTAGAGGTTATATATGACTTGGAGTATCTGGGTACTACTGTTGTGAATGGCTATGTGTCTCTTTAGGAACTGATTTAATTGGGCAATATTTAGTGCAAATTCCTGCAGTAGTGTTGCAAGAGAGGTGCTGGGTTCCTGTTGATTGATGGGCTCTGAGTTTGATAAATGGCTCAGATCTAGAAAGCAGTGTAGCAATAAACCCAGCTTTTGCTATGCTGAGACCTAGTCCTAGCTATTGAGGCGATAAAGAATGGTGGATGGCTCCTGAGAAGGAAAGCATCATCAGGTGAGACATCCGATTCGAATGAAGCCTTCACATGACTGCTAAGTAAAGAGAAGTTATTCCCTCCACCAAGAAGGCAGGACTCACTTTCAAGTGAATCTGAGTATTATAGATTTCCAATGCATCCAGCATCATGTTCCACTTGCAGCATTCCAATTCTTTCTTGCCTTTGGCATAAACTTGCTGGTGTCCAGTCTCTTTAGCAGCTCTGCCACCCTGTCAAATACTGGCATAGAGGTTTTCTGGATCTCGTAGCCTGCTCTGAGGAAATAGTTTACATATCTGAGTCTGCATTCTCTTTCAACGACTCCAGAGCACTAAACTAACACTAGCTTACTTTATCATCTTTTTGTTTGTTTGTTTGTTTTGTTTTGTTTTGTTTTGCAGTTTTTGGCTGGGGCTGGGTTTGAACCTGCCACCTCTGGCATATGGGGCCAGCACCCTATTCCTTTGAGCCACAGGTACCGCCCTACTTTACCATCTTTTGAGTTCATATGTTCCAAATACCTGGACTTTTTCATAAGCCAGGGCTTTGTCATTGCACTTCCACCCAGCCCTGGTTTAACCCAGCACCAAAAGTCATCATCACCATCTCAATTAACACCAGCACAGCGATCCTTGTTTCCATATTGCTGACAAGTGACCCACTCTCAGAGCCCACCACTGAGGATTTGCTTTCAAGGATCACTTCCAGCACTAACTGCTTTAACTTTGGTCCTCCTTAAAAACCGACCCTTAGTCAAGCACTTGGGTTCAAGTAGTTTTTTAAGGCGATTCTAAGAAGGACATATGAGGAGTGGGGAAAATAAAAAGGGAGAAAAACCAAAATAACATATGTTCTTGAGCCAAAGTGTTTTTGAACAGTCAGAACTCCATCCACTAGGGGGTAGGGAGGGACAAGAAAAACTGAGAAAATAACTAATAGTTGTTCCATGAAAAGACAGTGAGGCTGATCCCCAATTATTTGAGAGGAGTTAAGTCCTAGCATTTCTAAGTTGTTTCTGGTTAGCCATCACAAACTCTGGCCTGGAAGAGAAAGCCTGTGTACAGAGGAGAAATGAATCCTCTAACATAAAGGGGTAAAGATTTTAGAGAGCTGGGAGGTGGACTGAAAGGATAGGGGAAGCATCAGTAGCCTTTGCTATATTAACGATGACTGTAAGTTACAGGCTATGAAGGAAGGAACAGCACTGATTGTGAAACACCTTATGTGATAGGCCAAGAATTGTTATGAAAGAACACTACGGAATAATAGGAGAAGTGTGATGGGATTGAATTTTCATTGTAAATAAGTCTGTCTAACAGCCTTATGGAAAATAATCTGAATTCGCTAATGCTAGAAGCAATGAGACCAAATAGGAAGCCTCTATATTAGCACAAGTTAGATAAAATAAAGACCTCATCTACAGTAATGAAAGAACATATGTATCTTTACCCAAAATAAATATAAAGAGTCTAGGAACAAAATCATTATCTTCATATTGAATGGTCAAATTGAACGGAAAGTCGAATGGTACACAAAAACACGCGACAATAATAATGAGCACCACTCAGCAAGGCAATGCCATATACATCAACAAACACAGCTGTGAGCTACTGACACACCAAGGTTGTGAAACCTTATCAAGGTTGTGCAGTGCTGCCAACGTAAGCGCACAGTGGCAAGTTCACAAACGTAATTGTCAAACCTTCACATGACAACAGTTCTGATGGTTGTTCCAGAAAAAGAGTTCCAAAATTGCTTTGAAGGGCGGAGTAGGTGCTGGCATCAGGGAGTACGTCAAACGTGACCATGATGGAGTTAGCAATGAAGTACGTAGCACTTTTTCTGGGATGAGTTGGCAAACTTAATTGTCAGACTGCATATGTTACAAAATTACCTGTCATTTAGGATACACATAGCTGAGGCAAGGTGACTTCCTGCCAGTCTAATTGAAATCAGGGGCCTGTATTAATCAACATAAAGGCTCTGATGCATTGCCAAATTCACTGCAGGAGATGGCACGTATTAAACTGATGATAACAGAAATTTTTAGAAAACCTCCTCCCAGATCACAAAATAAAGGAAAGCATTCTCTGGCCATTTCAGTTGCTTGCATGAATTCACAGAGTGTTTTCATACTAAAATATATACAAACTAACAATGTATGTAAAACTTGAGTGATCGTGTCATCCAATCTGATCAGTGCATCACATAGAACGCCAAAGCTGCTTTTTAAAGAAGAAAATAAAGGACCTCATCTTGCAGGTTAAATTTTATTTCAGCCAGGGAGGAAATCATGGTGTGTTTGATGGACAGTTATATTTCACTTGTATACTCTTTACTCTGTGGTTTTGTGTAGATGCCCGTTGCTTTCACCAACGACTTTACAAGTCAAAGAGGGCAGGCAAACGGGGAGGCGGGGAGGACGAGCTGTGGGGTCAGGACAGTGGAGACAAAAATAAATGATTGGAAATCGCAGAGGAAAGCAACACCTGAGAAACTCAAGGAAAACTTCTCTTGCAAAAGGTAGCAGCGATAGCCAGGGTACCATTCTCATGACGGGAGGCAGACGCTAAGATTAGGAGACTCAGAGTCAGCAGGAAAGACAATTAGTACGGTAGGAGTCATATTTTTGTTCTCATTATTTTCAAATAACACCTTAGTGGGAGTTGCAATGAAATCCTATACTCAACACTATGAAATGCAGTCAAAGCCCCATTCAAGGGAAAATGTACCATCTTAAATACACTCATTAAAAAACAAGGACAATTCAATGAAAATGAATCATATTTTTAATGAAAAAGCCTAGGAAAAGAATACCTAAAATGGGTACCAATGCAAGAATATCTAAGAATATTTTGGAAAGGAAAAATAACAAGACTGTAATTACCTTTTCACATATTTAAATATACTGTAAGTCTGAAATATTTAAAATATGTGGTACAGGCATGGAGAAGGATAAATGGATCTTGGAAACTATATTAAATAAAGTCATGCAACAGAAAGGCAGAAGGGGAAAGACTGACATATTAGACTACAAAAGTAAAACTCAGACATGACTAAAGGTACCACAAGGATGTTAAATTGTAAATGACTAAAAGGAGAAATTCCAATGTATTCAATGAAGGATATTTCTTATATATCAGAAATTCTTAAAGATAGAAATAACTCAATAGAAAAAAAAATAAAAAGATATGGATTCTCAGTTCTCAGGGAAAAAAATACAAATTCCTCTTTAACATGTGAAAAATGCTTAATCAGAGAAGAAATTTTAGTAATGAAGATGAAAACAAGGAGATACCATTTTCCTTTTCATTTTAGCCAAAGTTTAAAAGTTTGACAATTTCAAGTTTTGGCAAGCAGAGAAGGAGGAATTTCAATATCACTGTGGCAGGTAATATTGCTGTATTTATATTAAATCTAAATATACATCCCTTTGACTATGTACTGATACTAGAGAAATCACACTGCAAGCACAGGAAGCATGCTCAAGTGTTTTAAAAGCAAACAGTCAGAGAAAACATAAAGTCAAAAACCAGAGAAGTGGTTAAACTAACTGGTCAAGTGTAGCATTCTGAAACAATCAGAATTAAGGTATCATCAGGGAAATGTCTCTAACATTCCATATTGTTATGTTAAATTAAGAAATAATTAAAAATTCAAGGACAGTGAGCTTATATATGCACATATACATACACACGTACCCATTTATGAATATGTGTGCATATCTCTGCATATACATGTATTCATGTATTGGTGTACATATAATTATTTAAGTATTTATGTGTCTGTACTTAATGTGCATATATGTGTGTATATATAACAAATTTACCTGATAACAGTATACAGAATCTATCAAATGATAACAGAGAAGGCTATGATTTAGAACATCTAAGAAGATGGTGCCAGAAGTCAGCAAAAAAGACTTTAGTTAATTTGCTTCCTCTATGTCTTTAGAGAATATTTTTAATGTATAATTACCTTGAGAATTCTTAGTATCTTAGATTCTGAAGAGGCTAGCAATCTTAGCAGCTGTAAGCATATTTCTTTAGGATGTGTATTTATTTTAAATGTATGCTCAATTGTGTAAGACATAATTAGAGACAATTTGACTAGAAAAACTTCAGAAAAATGTTATTGGTCAGTGGAGTCACCTCCTCTGTCTATGAAATGCAACCCCTCCCTCCACAACACACATTTCATTGATCTGTACCAATCCCAACTACAAGCAATATTTTGTAAATATCCCATCCTTTTACACTAAGTGCACTTACTCCCAAATGTAACACTATAATTTTTCTCATCAACAACCAAATAGTAGAAAGTAGAACAACTTCATCAGCACCAGAAAGAGAGTGCTTGCTGTGCTGACTTTTCTCTTTAGCCCAAGAGATGTGATCCTATCCAATACCATAAAAGCAGGCTATGAGCAGCCTTTTTAACATCCTATCCAAATTTCCATTAAAATATAATGCTATTTAGAAAAACATATACCTATCACCATTCTTCCATTAAGGCTTCTATGTACAGATCAACACAAGGTTTGGAGGTGTTAGTAACATAGTTTTGTCAAATTGCTGGTAAATCAGAGACACCATGACTTGTCACTTTCTCTAGAAATAATGGAGGGGAAGAGGACTGCTTCAGACTTCTTATCAATTAAAATCAGAGTTCCGTATAGTTAATAATTTTCCTGAGTTGAGGAACATCTTTTTAGGCATTAAACCAAAGGCAGAAACTAAGAAATGAATGAATTTCTTACACAAAAAAGAAAAATTTCTATAACAAAAGAAAAAAAGACTCAATCCATTTAAAACTCTAAATCATATTCAATTCTTGACATCCAAATACTATTTCTGAATACAAGACACTAGGGCTTTTTGGAAAAATAACATAACTAGCACTGGAACAAACAGCAATACAAGATAAACCTGTAGCATCTTGTGCCAGAAAGTAAGAAAGTGGGAAAAAAATGGGGGAAATAGTGGTATGTTCAAAGGACAAAGGAATCAGTACTTCCCAATGGCTAAGCTGGACACCAATATATAACCATATTGTTGGGTTATAACTAAAGGAATACAACAAATATCCATAAATGGATACTGCTATAAATAAAGAATAGATTTGAAAAATATGTTGGTATTGCAAACAGCCTTTTTGGAGAGAAGTGAGGAGAATCCTCAAAGATCTAAAAGTAGACCTTCCATTTGACCCTGTGATCCCATTACTAGGTATCTACTCCGAAGAACAAGATCATGTTACAACAAAGACATTTGCACTAGAATGTTTATTGCAGCTCAATTCATAATTGCCAAATTATGGAAGCAACCTAAGTGCCTAGCAACCCATGAATAGATCAAGAAACTGTCGTATATGTATACCATAGAATATGATTCAGCCATTAGAAAGATGGAGACTTTACATCTTTTACATTTAACTGAATAGAGTTGAAATACATTGCTTTTAGCAAAGTATTGCAAGAAAGGAAAAATAAATATCCAATGTACTCCATACTAATATGAAATCAATAATTACATGCTCATAAGAACAATACAACACTAATGTAGTCCAGTTTGGGGTAAAGGAAAAGTGGAAGGGGCAGAGAATGTTTGGCAGAAGGAGGGAGGGGTTGAGGTGAGACCTCAGCTAATGTGCACATTGTGAGGGCGTATAACACCCCTCCCCCAGGTGAGGGGCTCTTCTACAAATCGAACTTTACCCTGGAGGTGAGAACAATGTAACCTGAAAATTATACCTTCATATTAATTTGAAAAAATAAAAAAAATGCTTAAAAGAAAGAAAGAAAAAGAAAAAGAAATAGAAGTATAGGAAAGTTCTTCAGGCCACCTTATATTGGACACAGCCCTCATCCTTTTCTTGCTTGTAGTTCTCAAAAATACCTGTAGGAGGTACTGGAGATGCAATATCCTGAGATAAGAGGGAACTGCCTGTCACAGCCTGGGTACTTCTTTCTGTCTCTGCTAAGGAATGTAACATCTTGAGTGAGGGAGGATCCAAGGACAGCCTGGGCTTTGTTCCTCTCTCCCCTGGAAGGAGGAGGTTCTACAAAGTTTTGCCCAATGAATCTTGTGACCCCTAAGCTATATAGCCTGGGGCAGGCTGCCTTTTTGGTGTTCCTCAGCTGTGATGCTGGTGGGACACACACAGCCAAGGTTCCATCTGTCCTAGGCAGCTTTCTTGAGTCTTGGGGGACTGACTCTGAATGAACCTTCAACTTCCTTTGTCCCTTGCTGCCTATCTGTAACAAATCTGCTACATGTAACTCGCACCTGAGTGTGCTCTGTCTTGCTGGACTCACACAACTGGTAACCCAGGCACAGGGAGGCTGCTAAAAGGAGAAAAGCTGTTAAGCATTTTTCACAGGAATCACAGTTAATAAATATGGAGGAAATGAAGAAAATAGAAAATCACCATTAGTAACACCAGAAAAATAAATTTTTATTAAATCATAATTGTATACATTAGTGCAATCATGGGGCACAATGTGCTGACTTCATATACAATCTGAAATATTTTCATTGAACTGTTTAACATAGCCTTCATGACATTTTCTTAATCACTATATGTAGACATCGGTATTCTGCATTTAGTAAGTTTCACTTGTACCCTTCTAAGATGCACCAAAGGTGTGATCCCACCAATCGCCCTCCCTCTACCCATCCTCCCCCCCTCCTTTGCCCTTTTCCCCATATTCTTGTGCTATAATTGGGTTTTAGCCTTCATAAGAAAGCTATAAATTAGCTTCATATTAGGGCTGAGTACATTGGATACTTTTTCTTCCATTCTTGAGATACTTTGCTAAGAAGAATAAGTTCCAGCTCCATCTGTGTAAACATGAAAGAGATAAAGTCTTCATATTTCTTTAGGACTGCATAATATTCCATGGCATACATGTACCACAATTTATTGATCTATTCACAGGTTGACGGGCGATGGGGTTTCTTCCACGACTTAGCGATTATGTATTGGGCTGCAATAAACATTCTTGTACAGATATCTTTATTATGATGTGATTTTTGGTCTCTGGATATATACCTACTAAAGGAATTATAGGATCGAATGGCAGGTCTATTTTTAGATCTCTAAGTATTCTCCAAACATCCTTCCAAAAGGAATGTATTAGTTTGAATTCCCACCAGCAATGTAGAAGTGTTCCCATTTCACCATATCCATGCCAGCATCTCTGGTTTTGGGACTTTGATATGTGGGCTAATCTTACTGGAGTTAGATGATATCTCAAAGTAGTTTTGATTTGCATTTCTCTGATGATTAAGGATGGTGAGCATTTTTTCATGAGTCTGTAGTCTGTGCACCTGTCTTCTTTAGAGAAGTTTCTCTTCAAGTCCTTTTCCCACCCTGAGATGGGATCACTTGTTCTTTTCTTGCTAATACGTTTGAGTACACTGTGTATTCTGGTTATTAAACCTTTGTTGGAGGCATAATCTG